>CM031239.1:303624309-303926809 GCA_018340775.1 Taxus wallichiana var. yunnanensis | reverse complement strand
ACGTTTGTGGTTGTAAGACCTTGATTAATTAAAAACTACTAACCATCCTTTTTCAGCAGCTCAAATGGTCCAAGAATATTGGGGTATAAATAACGAACTACTAATCCTTTGTTTTGCAAGGTCCTCTTTTCGAAGGCCCCAATCATATAAAATTTATTATTAATTTTTTATTGTGTTTGTGTTTATCATCTTTTTGTGTTACTTGTTGTTGCTTGTTTTATCCAAAAGGCGACATTGTGTATGCTCTCCTCTCGCGTCCTAGGATGATCTTGAGGATAAAAAACGGCTAGTCTTCCTTCCCTTTTTATTTTTAGGGGGTAACGTGACGTGGAAGTGACATCTACACACTTATCGTAGTCTAGGGTCTTGTGACCATGGGATTAAGCTCCACGCACATAGACACACCCCGTGTTCTAGCGGGGTATATAAATTAAAGGAAAATTATCGTTATTGGCTAAGCACTTGCTTGATTTAAGAACAACGTGAAATGAAGGGCTGCCACATCTTAATACACAGGCCTTAGATAATATATTTGTAACTCGTACTTGGGCCCCATGCATCTGCAAGGTATATCGGGGATGCCCCTAGTGAGCCCGTGCATCCTAGACTAGGAAAACTCTTAGCCGCATTGAGCTATAGTGCAAAGGACGCCACACACCCCAAGATCACTCACCACCTAAGACCACATTGAAACATAGGTGGAGAGCCAATTGTGGCACCATCGTCGATGTGTGGTATTAAAAGCGGGCTATAGCTTGATTGCAATCCCACTTGACTAACTAGGGTGTGTGTTGCATGTTTGTGAACACCCTTAACCATCCTATCACATTAAAATTTTAATTAATCAAACATCATCATAATTAACTATCCCTAATCACACGATCCAAATCCTAATCCCATCACCATCCTTAATCAACCAAATTAATCCCAATCCTAATCCTTAATCCATAATCCTAATCCAAAACTAATCCCCCACACATATTATCTAACCATGGCCTTTGATCTTCAATCCCCATCCTCTCCAAACCAACATCCAAACCTTTACCTCTTTTCTAAATCCATCAACCAAGTTATCCCATCATCCCCACACATAAAAGTCAACCATCTCACTTTGACCACAAAGTCCCACACACCATCCAACACATTAACAAACAAATATCAAACTTAACATCCTACCTTAACCAACCCTCTCCCTCGTCATCCAAACCAACCATCCCATGTTGATCCTAACATCCTAAAAACAATCCAACTACTTAACTAACAAATATCCAATCTTCAATATTCAATCAACCAATCACCCCTAAACTATCATCCCCCAACCAATTCCATCCACAATGTCCCCTTCCTAAGATCCCTACCCCTCACCCCATTGAATTCCTCTTTGAGGAACCCGAATCATCTCAATCCACACCTCAACCTAAACAACATAAAACACTATCCCCACAAGCTAATTACATCAACTTTGACCATCTCACTAACTTTGACCTACACAAAGAGGACCTCATTTATGTCCTTAATAACATAGGCACCCATCTCAAACCTACACAAACATCCCAAACCCCAACCTATGAATCCCCTATGAATCAGCATGACCCACACCTTCCTCCCATCAAAAGTCATGCACCACCATCCAAAATCTCAATTCCTAAATCTAATCATCGTCAAACCTATCATCGAGTTCCATTCACATACCCACAATAATCCCAATCACTTACCCAAAAATTATTATCTCCCACATCCCATCTTAGTCCTCCATCCTTTTCATCTTCATCATCCTAATCCAATCCTACGAACTTTCTCCTAAATTGTCCCACAATCCCTAATCCACCATCAAATTTAGCCCCTAAGCCTATTTTATCTCCTCCACCACCTAATCCCAATACCATCTCATCCATCGTGACTCCTAAGTCACCCCCATCCCCTTCTACCCCCAATCCTAAACCATCCAATGTGGCTCCTATGCCACCCTCATCATCTTCATCCACATCTAATCCTAATCCATCCCCTTCATCACCTAAATCTCACACTATCATATCCTCTAATCCTACTTCATCTCCACCATCCCCCAATCCTAAAAAAATATAACACGAATCCTAAACCTAAAAAATCCAATACAAATCCTCTCCCCACCCTATCTCTTACCCTATCTAGTGAGGCTCATTTGCCACCTTCATCTACTTCATCCCCCAAACCGACTAAATCTCATTTACCACACCCATCTCCCAAATTTCATTCATCCCCGTCATCATCTAAATCTAATGTGACCCCCATATCACACCCATCCCCTTCATCTAAATCTACGCCATCCCCTTAACCTACATATACTAATCCTAAACAATCTAATCCTAAGCCAAAACCATCTACCTCAAAACCACATACTCTAACCAATCCAAAATCAACCAAATCTACTTTGGCCTCTAAGCCCAAACCATCCACTTCGGCCCCCAATCCTAATCCACCTCCTTCATCTTTTCAACAAAATAATCTAATCCAACTCATAAATCCAAATCAACTAAAACATCTCATAATCCACCTAATCCTGCACCTTTACTTCCTACTCCCCCAAAACCATTTAACCCAAGCCACTTCACTCCTTTAGGAGAATCCTTGACCACCATCTTCCATCGTCTAAAAACCTTCAACATGATCATCCATACCCCAATAAAATCACGTGTTCAAAACATTCCCAAATAATCTTGGTATTGAGAACACTATTATTATGACTTCCATCGCACAATGGACATTCAACCATTTGTTGTATGCATTTTGGTTTATGTCCAAAACTTGATTAACCAAGGAATTCTTATCTTTGTACCTCTCTATCCACCACCTTTCCATCCCAATCCTATCCCTAACCATCTTCCATCATCCAAATCCCACTCAACATCCAAACATCGTCAGCCATCCAAATCTCATCATACATCCAAACATCCCTCACCAACCAAAAACCAAAACAAATCTCATCTCTTATACTTTGTTAAATCGGCCTCTTAGCGGATGAAAAAATCCAACCCCTAGTATCATGATGACCACATGGCATCATATTCCCCATCTAATTCATATCCTATAGCCAAAACTATGTTCGCTAATATGAAACATCGAGGAAAATGCTTAGGTACCCATGAACAAGGCATTCATGAACCCATCTCCCTTCCTCCAAATCCAAGTCATTTAGGCTTAAGATATAAACCTAACACTAAGAATGACCTCCTATTACTCCAAAATGGTAAGTGCACGAAGTTGGGGAGCCAAAAAGCGGACAAGAATCCGAAAAAATCAAAACGCGTACGTGTTTTGCTAAAACGTGCTCACGTTTTAATTTGTTTGGCTCAGGAATCACCGAAGCGTCATGCGTACATGTTATAACAAGTCAAAACGTGTACACATTATAACGCATATGCGTTTTGTGTAGTATAGACCATACATATGTGTTTTGGTGGGTTATACTTACAAATATAAATGTTCAAGTATAAGATTTCTTTTATTATTTCTTATACTTTTATTATTTCTTATACTTTAAATTTATTTTAGTAAATATAAGAAATTAGGGTCACTCTACACCTTATGGAAGTGGTCTTGTAGCTCCAACAATTATTTATTTTCAGGATTTTAAGTAAATGACCTACAACTTTTAGGGCATATATATTGTAGTCGGTCTTTGTTTTGGGAAAGCATATAGTCATTTTAAAGGTTTTTTTACCTTCTAAAATGGATTTTGGCCCTACCACTGCTTGAATTGGTACTAATTATAAAATTTGGTCCATAATTCACTTTAGTGACCATGAATTAACTCTATAATTTTTGTCTACTTCTTACTAAAAAGAGATCCTCACTTTGTAGAGAGGATTGTTCCTTGAATGGGATTCCTATATGAGGTGATCGTAATGTGCCTCCTCCTTAAGGTGTGATAACACTACTAGGTCTTTGAATGAGTTGTTACGAATAGTACCAAGTGAATTGCATCAAGTGAACTCATATGATTGGTCATTCTTAGAAACATGGTGCTCCATATAAAGATCATCCCCTCACCTTTCCTAGCTCTAAAAGAATCCTTTCATGGAATCAAATTCATGATTCCCATACATGTTTTTGCTCATATGTCTCTCATGGAGACAAACGATGCCTTAATACTTCATAAATAATGGTCCTTGATAACTCGGTGACATGACTAGCTCATTTTAGCTTGTTCTGAAGGGTGTTCAATAAACTACAAAATGGCCAAAAATGCCTTTTTAAGCCTTCAAAAGTAGTCTCTCATAAAAACTAAATTAGTCGATTGATCACCTTAAACACTATTCCTACACACCTTTGAGACACATTGAATGATCTCTTTAGGACTTTCCTTTGGGTGAGGGTTTATGATTTAGGGTATATGGTTTAGGGTTTAGGGCTAAGGGTTTAGGACTCAAGGTTTAGAGTTTAGGGTTTAAGGTTTAGTGTTTAAGGCTCATAGTTGATTTTAGGGTTTAGGGCTCAGGGCTTAGGGTTCATGGTTTAGGGTTTATGGTTTAGGGTTTTGAGTTTAGGGTTTATGGTTCAGTGGTTGAGGGTTGAGGTTTTAGGGTTTAGGATCGAGAGTTGAGAGTTAAGGGTTTAGTTTTCGGGGTTTATGTTTGAGGGTTCAAGGTTTAGGGTTTTGTCTTATGGCTTATGGCTTAGGGCCTAGGGTTCATGGCTTAGGGTTTAGGGTTTAGGGCTCATGGTTTAGAGTTTATTTAGGGTTTAGAGGTCAGGGTTTAGGTTTTAGGTTTTAGGGTTTAGGGTTTAGGGCTTAGAGTTTAGGGTTTAGGGCTTAAGGTTTATGGTATAGGGTTTAGGGTTTAGGGCTCAGGGTTTAAGGTTTAGGGTTGAGGATTTAGGGTTTACGGTTTATGGTTTAGGAGTTAGGGTTTAAGGTTTAAAGGTCAAGGTTTAGGGTTTAGGGAAAAGGGTTCAAGGTTTAGGGTTTAGGGATCATGGTTGAGGGTTTAGGGTTGAGAGTTGAGGGTTCAGGGTTTAGGGCTCAGGGTTTAGTTTTTAGGGTTTAGGGTTGAGGGTTTATGTTTAAGGGTTCAAGGTTTAGGGTTTTGGCTTAGGGCTTATGGCTTAGGGCCTAGGGTACAAGGCTTAGGGTTTAGGGCTCAAGGTTTAGGGTTTAGGGGTCAAGGTTTAGGTTTTAGGGTTTAGGATTTAGGGCTTAGAGTTTAGGGTTTAGGGCTTAGGGTTTATGGTATAGGGTTTAGGGTTTAGGGCTTAGGGTTTAAGGTTTAGGGTCGAGGATTTGGGTTTATGGTTTAAGAGTTAGGGTTTAAGGTTTAAAGGTCAGGGTTCAGGGTTTAGGGCAAAGGGTTCAGGGTTTAGGGTTTAAGGCTCGAGGTTTAGGGTTTAGGTTTTAGGGTTAAGGGTTTAGGTCGCAGAGTTCAGGGTTTAAGGTTTAGTGTTTAGGGATTAGGGTTTGTGATTTAGGGCTTAGGGTTTAGGGTTTAGGGTTTAAGGTTTAGGGTTTAGGGCTTAGGTTTTATGGTTTAGGGTTTAGGGCTTAGAGCTTAGGGTTTAGGGTTTAGTGCTTGGGGTTTAGATTTTAGGGTTTAGGGTTTATGATTTAGTTTTTAGTTTTAGGGTTTAGGGACCTTTAGGATTTAACATTTAGGCCTTAAGGTTTAGGGTTTCTGACTTAGGCTCTCGGGGTTTAGGGTTTAGGGGTTATGGTGCATGGTTTAAGGTTTACGACTCAGGGTTCAGGGTTTAGAGTTACGGGTTTAAGGTTTAGGGGTTAGTTATGGGTTTAAGGTTTAGGGGTTAGAGATTAGGGCTCTAGATTTAGGGTTTAGGGCTCAAGGTTTAAGGTTTAGGGTTTAGGGCTCAAGGATTAGGGTGTAGGGTTCAAGGCTTAAGGTTTAGGGTTTATGGTTTAGGGATTAGGGTTTAGGGTTCATGGTTCATGGTTTATGGCTTAAGGTTCGTGGGTTTAGAGTTATTGGTTTAAGGTTTGGGGTTAGAGCTCGAGGCTCTGGATTTAGTATTTAGGGTTTAAGGTTTAGGGCTTAGGGTTTAGGGTCTAGGGTCAAGGGTTTAGGGTTATGGATTTAGGGTTTAGTATTTAGTGTTTATGGTTTAGGATTTATTATTTTGGTTTCGTGGTTTAGGGTTAATAGTTTAGGGTTTAGGTCTCATGGTTGAGGGTTAAGGGTTTAGGTCTCATGGTTGAGGGTTAAGGGTTTAGGTCACAGAGTTCAGGATTCATCGAATTTGTAGGCAGAACATTCAAAGAGAGTCATAAAAATTTGATGTTTTTCATCTGTTGATATTTTGAAGGAGGGAAATGTCATATTCCTGATTTTCCAATCCTTCCAAAGACCCCAGTAGTCCTCAATCCTTGGATGTACAGGGAGACACTGTTACTTGGCTTCCATTTATAATGATAGAGATATTTGAAAATTCGTGTTATGACCTCTAAATCTATATGAATTTCAAGTTGTTTGGAAATCACATCACACCCTTCACTAGGATTGATGACTACCCCTATCTTTTTGTTCAGGGGATTTTGAAAACATCCATGGGTTTATCATATAAGGAATTATCAATGAATGGAAGGTCACTAAGTCAGTAGGCCAGGTAACTCCCATTTAGAACTAAACAAGAAAGATTTAGTAGGTGATTGATAACCCCTTAGTGTTCTTATCCATTCCCCTCGCTTCTATGCTTAATTTGAAAACTTTAGGAAGTTCACAAATTTTTATCCATTCCAGAGTAGAACACTTGAACTTTATTTTTCTCCGGAGGAGAGGATACTACAAGAAATTTAATTATGATCCTACACCTCGCATTGATATATTCTTTATGTTTCCTTTAAGATTAATTTTTTTGTTGTGATGGTTATTTTTTCCAGCTTCCAATGGGTCATCTTGACTTGCATAATACCATACATGGAAATATGAGAAATGTGAAATTTGTTTTAGAGTGTGAATAAATTTACATTCAAGAGTGCAAGTATATGTGGGGAGAAACAAGTTTGGAAGAGATGTGTAATATATGCATTACAAGGCACAAGGTAGATGTCATATCCATTTAGTTACTTGTCCCACCTCTCATAAACAAGGTAGTTCTATAAGCAGACTCAATGATGGTTCTAGGCATGAGACTAGGAAATATTAATGAAATATGGTTTTGGGTTTAGGGTTTAGGGTTTAGGGTTCACGATTTAGGGCTTAAGGTTTAGGTTTAGGGTTCAGGGTTCAAGGTTTAGGGTTATGGTTTAGGATTTAGGTTTTAGGTTTAGGGTTTAGGGTTTAGTGTTTATGGTTAGGGTTTATGGATCAAGGTTAAGGATTTAGGGTTTAGGGTTTTGGGTTAAGGATTTAGTGTTTAGGGATAAGGGTTTATGGTTTATGGTTTAGGTTTTAGGGTTTATGGTTCATGGTTCAGGGTTTAGGGTTTAGGATTTAATGTTTAGGGATTAAGGTTTAGGGTTTATGGTTTAGGGCTCGGGTTTAGGGTTTAGGGTTTAGGGTTTAGGTTTTAGGGCTTAGGGATTAGGGTATATGGTCTAGGGTTTAGGGTTTAGATTTTAGGGCTCAAGGATAAGGGTGTAGAGTTTAAGGCTTAAGGTTTAGGGTTTAGGATTCGATGTTTAAGGTTTAGAGTTTAGGGTTTAGGGGTAAGGGTTTAGGGTTTAGGATTTAGTTTTTATGGTTCGGTGGTTTAGGCTAGGTTTAGCATTTAGGGCTCATGGTTCATGGTTTAGGTTCAAGGTTTAGGGTTTAGGGCTTAAGGCTCAGGGTTTAGGGATCACGGGTAAGGGCTGAATGTTTAAGGTTTAGGGTTTAGGGTTTAGGTTTTAGGGTTTAGGGATCATGGTTAAAGGTTTAGGGTTTAGGGTTTAGGGCTCAAGGTTTACAGTTTAGTGTTTAGGTTTATTACCTATGGTTTAGGGTTTCGATTGTAGAAATTAAATGCTAAAATATTTAAATTGAATACTGAAATCCTAAAAAATTACCTATGTACTGACCATATTATACTTCAAAAAACTATCTCCTAAACCATGACTCATGGAGCTGTGAGATTAATTCCATAAGGTGTAGAGTGACCCTAATTTCTTATATTTACATAAATAAATTTAAAGTATAAGTTTTTCATAAATTTAATAAATGAAAAACTTATACTTAAACATTTATTTATGTGAATAGAAGCATGTCAAAAGCATACATAATGTTTATACTACGTAAGCGGGTACACGTTATAACATGTACGTGTTTACATTTTCTCTTTTCCCAAGCCATGCCTCAAGGCTTGGGATCTGGTTTGGATCCCCAAGCCTGAGGCATGGACCTACACCAACCCAACAAACAACATGTTTTTACAAGAAAATGTAAAAATGCCACTTTCTCTATGATAAATCAAAATAAAACAATCGATCCATTTTTAAAAAATTGTACCACGATGTAGAGCAGAGTCTCTTCTTTCTAAAAATATATTTTTTCAAATTTTCTGATTAATATAAGGTTTCCATATTATTTATTTTCTAATTATGCCTTTTTATAGCTATTTTTTGAAGTGTAAATATATCTATCTTTCATTGTGTATCTTTTTTTTTTGGGCAATCGAAATTTAAAAAAATATACTAACCTAAACTAGGCATAATTCTATACATATTCAAAAAAAATCTAATTTTCGATATTTTTTGAGGTAGTTAGGGGCACGGTTGGAGCTCCATTATTTTTCAAAACATAATATTTTTGTACTAGAAAAATAATAAATAAAAAAATATTCGCTAAAAAAATCTAAAAAAAAATGGAGCCCAAACTAGATGCTCCTAGCTATCTTTCTACCAAAGGGTTTTCAAAAATACTAAATGGTGCTCAAAAAATGGTGGGGGCACGAAAGTCACTCTATTATGTTTTTTAACAAAAACAGAGCATCTGTTTGTATTTTAGTTGTTTGACCCACTTAAACTTATCCGTTTTCAATAAAATTTAGTAGCTTAGAAACTAGACTCAAAATTCTACGATTCATATTTCTACATCTTCCAATTTTGAGTGTAACTATTTTGAAAAACTCGTACAAGTTGAATTTTTTTTTTAGAAAAATGCATCCACTTAAGACCCCTTTTTGCCCCCCAACTTGGTGCACTTACCCAAAACCCATTTTTAATTCCTCCTCTTGATCTTAGCATCCCAACGACTTAACCCAATAATCATTTAATTCCCATACAAATACCAAACACCTAAAAATGGATTGAGCACAAAATTCATCGCTCGCGCACGAATGTTCTTTCATTTCCACCCATCCTCTTTCTCGTCCAAAATCTACCTCCTTTTGATCAACTTGCACACACATGTTGTAAGACAATAATACCTACTAAAACCGTGTGACCTTGTTTTATCATTACCTCCAACATTCAAGCACAATTGTCCTCTTAGAGATCCACACACTTTAACACACTTAATCAAATTGTGGTGAAGACCCTTGGGTGTTTCTATTGAAACTCTAGCCAATGTCATCTCCACACTCATTTCCATCCCCCATCAAGCCACTAGTGATTCTTAACCCCTTGAGATTTCTCAAGAGAGTGGAACCACTTTATGAAAAAAATCCAAATATCAAAAAGAAAAAGATAAAAAAATCATCTAAAAATTAAAAATATCAAATAAAATCCACCTCAAGACTCTCTCTAGGGTCTTTCCAGCAACTCTCCCCATGGGGCTATGGACACCTATCTCGGCAATAGAGCAATGTTATGACAAGAATCATATGTATCTCCATCAGGGAAATGGATGCTTGGCTAGCATAAAAGCAATACATAGCTTAACCTTTTGTTCACCCTCCATCCACCTATTTGACTTAATCATTCCCTATACATTGGCTAGTTTGTCTTCACATACTACCCATTAATTCTTCACTTCAAGTAGTAATTAACCATCACAATCTTACACACTTCGATCTTGCAGAGACATAGGGATCGCATGTTGTCATGTATTGTTTAGACCTTGGTCACACTTTTGTTTTAGTCCAACTCTTTCCTTACAACATGTGCCATTAGGCTCATCTTTTGTTCATCACTGATGTTATTTTCCTTCCATCCATCACATCCACATCATTTTTTCCTTGGATTGAACATATGTGGGCTAGATGATGATCCTTTCCTTTTCATCCAATCCTACTCAAGTCCCTTTTCTCATATCATCATTATGAGCGAGGGGCGGGACTTACTACCATCCACTGGGGGCATCATTCATTTTAGACACCCCTCACTTCCCATCCTACCCTACACCTACTTGGGGAAAATTGGAATCATTCATCCATCCACATAGGCCACCCTACTTTACACTTGGGGGAACACCACATCTATCCCTCAATCCATCCCCCTATACTGGGGGCATATCTTATCATCTTCCATATCCCCCATCTTATCCTATCCCATATCCCTCATCCTATCTATCTCCCATCCCACATCCCATCTAATCCTAACTTATCAACCCATCCCTATCCTATCCAACCTATCTAATTTCCCTCAATCCTTCCCTTTCATCCTACCCAAACACGCTTTGGGACTTATAGGAGAAAGTCACATCCCACCTTACATCCCTTTCCACCCCCCATGAGCTATCCCATCCCGAATCATTTCATCTTACCTATCCTCAACCATTCCCCCATCCCAAATCCAAAACCTCAACATCCAACATCAAATAATCTAAAATCTAAAATCTAAAAATCAAAACATTCACAAAACAAAAAATACAAACTTGCAATGTGTGTGTTTTTTTCTTGTGTGTGTTTTCTTTCTAGTCTAAATTTACATTTTAGCTGATGATATGAGGCCCCTTTTGTTTCTTTTTATTTTGCATTTAGACGGACCAATGATATGAGGACAATCTTTTTGTCTTACTATGGCTGATGATATGAAGATCATCATTGTATTAATATGTTTGATGATATGAGGACAAGGGAATTTTGCAATTCAATCATCATGATCTTTATACCATAGTACATTTTGCTTTATGCTATATCATTAATCACTGTTGCAATAATGATAATAACGTGGAAACTTTATGGTAGTACACCCTTTTATCATTATCATCATCATCATCATCTAACTATCTAACCTCCTCATCATCAAATCTAATCAATCCTTTATCAATCAATAAATATCCACATCCAATCTTATCATCTTGCATCCCATATCCAAAATCCTCACCCCTACTGTGGAATCTTCTAACATCCTCTCATTAGTCAAACCTAATCCTATTTCTTTCATCCACACATCCGCAATCCTCTAATCCTCAAATGTCATATCATCAAATATGACATCCTTACATCCTCAAATATTACCCTCGATCAGTGGGGCATCTCAACATATAACATCTTGATTTGACATCCTCACATCCTCAAATCCTACACCCTTGGTTGGGGCATCTCAATATATAACATATGTAAATCCAACATCCTCAAATCCAAATCTTCAATCCTAACCCCTCAATTGGGGCATCTTATAATCCCAAATCCCCAAAATCTAACCCCTTGAATGGGGCATCCTCTCATCCAACAATCCTAAATATTCACCCTTGTCATACATCGTTGACTGAGGAATCCTCTACTCAGAAATCCAAAATCTTCTAATCCTCTAATCTCCTATCTTCTAATCCTTAAATATCCTAATCTTCTAATCCTCATCCTTAAATCCTCAAATCTTCTCATCCTCTAATCATCTCTCATCTACTAACTTAGGCTCTCTACTCGTTTCGAGCGGTTACTCGACTCATTCCTTCCCCACCTAACCCCTCGAGGGAGCATTACATCACCATCTTAACAAGTTCTTTTATTTTCTTTGATCATCATTGCTCCACAATAGCACTTCAAAAGGGGGAAAATGTAAACATCTTAAATATCAACATTTTTAATACGATTAACATGTCCCGCAAATATTCCAACATCATTCATATACTCATTAATTTCAAGATTAATTATTATTATTAATTCATTTTATCTTATTTACCCTTTATCATTTTATCATCATTCATCGATATCCTATCATTCCATCATTAACATTTTATAGGAATTTAATATTCCTACATCTCACCTACCACCTACTCTACACATCCTTACATCTAGCCTTTCCATGTAACCTCACCTCTAATCATCATTTATCAACATAATCTAATTCTAATCCTAATCACATCCTCACCTCTAAATCTAGAAGCTTCTATTTTTAGAAGCCTCTATAAATTTCCCTCTTTCATATTTAAAAATTCAAATATATCTCCCTCTCTCCATTGAATTTTTAATTCAATGGAGACTTATCTCAAATTCTAGAAATCTCCATTCCTCACATGCATCCTCCACCCTTAATCTAAATCCAACATGGCTTCATCCTAGCCATTGATCCTCTACTCATTAACTATAAATTGAAATCTCCTCCTCCATGAGAGACATCTTGAAAATCCATTACAAACTTCTGTCATTTTTTCACTTTGAATCAATCCATCCACTATATCAATTCATCGACAATCAACCAATCCTTCATCCTTTATCAAGCATTCTTCATGTAAAATCATCAAATTATCAAAGAGAGGTGTTTCCCTAGTGACTCCTCACCAAATCTGAAGCAATCCAACTTCCATCCAAGATAAAATCCAACACATCAAAGGAGGAGCTTTGCAACTTGTAGGTAAGTGCAAGTATTATATTCTCTCTCCTTTTCATCTATTGCTCTATCAGAGGTTTTGTTTGAGAAGACTATATTTAGGAATCAATTGGTTTGTTTTTGGTTTCTAACTTTCATCTAATATTTTCTTGCATTACAAATATAATTGTTGTCATTTATTAAATTTATGTTATTGTTATTTATTTTATTTGACTATTTAAAGGAAACATTCCAAACACAATATTTAAAGAAAATTAATTTCTTTTATTTAATTTTAAAATGCATGTAATCTTTAATTGTATTTCTAATTACAAAGATACAAGAATGAGACGGTTTTAAAGTTTATAGTTTTATTTCTTTTTTTTTTTTATTTTAGTAATAATATATGTTTTAAGGATACTTGTATACTTGTCATTATTAATTTAAATTATGTGTTATTTGGTAGGTTTATTTAAATTTTGATATCTTTATGTTCAACTAGACTAACTATTTTATTCTCTCCTTTATATCATTTCAACTTTGAATCCTTGTTTTATTATACCTAAGCTTGTGAGAAATGTTAGTAGTAATCATAGTTTTATAACACACAAGGTTAGCTTGCTCATCCATGTGACATGTTTGACTCTTGATTTATTTGTAGTGTGTGGTGTGAGTCCATTGTGCATTGCCCACAAATTATAGGGGTTCTCCTATGCTAGAGCTATGTACCTTTGGATGTTGGGAAGACCTCAATTTCCTTTAGTAAATTTAAAAACTATAATTTTATTAGGAACATTATTAATTTTCTTGGACATGGACCTTTCTCGGTGGCCTCTTGTGGCTAGAAAACACTCTTTTTGTGTGACCTTTGAATGTCATTTTTGGCAACAATAGGATTTTTCACTTTAGATATTGTCACTATGTCACTATTTAGGGACTCCAAAATACCAACCTATTAAAAATACCATAAAAAATATTAAATAATCCATTGGTTGGTCAACATTTCCTTTGTATTCTCCTTTATATGAAGTTTAACAAATTTTAGATTTATTTATAATAGAATTTGTTAATTATGAGTGAAATATGACAACAAGACAAAGTGACTATGATGTGGTATTCTAGATGTGTATAATATTACTCACGAAGTTGTATCATTATCTAATGAATGACAAGTTATTCTACAATCACATATTATGGGTTGAGTATTGTTATTAGCATTAAGTGGTGTGGGTAATGCATAACATTACATTTGAAGCATTAAAATACAAATAATTTTACCTATTATATTCATTAGTTTTTTTCCTTTCTAAAACATATTACAAGGTTTACCATATCATAATTTTATTTTAAGTACGTCGAAGGCATACTCCAAATTATATAAGGGGAGGGCGAGGACTTGGTTTTGACACTTTTCGTACATGTTGTATTGTTGTAAAATCGTCGTAGAATTGTCGAATATCGAACTTGGAAGTAAGATAATTTGGTGAAAGGATTTTTAACATGTCATCAAAGGGTTAAAGGTCATCGAGTGTCGTCTTCAAAATGTCTTCCATTTTGATGGAGACATTGGTGATGCTTTCGTACTCTTGCAGTAACCCCTCCAATGACGATAATGACACAGCTTCACCGGATGAATCGGTATGAGAAACAAGAGGACACCATTTATGATCCCAACGCCTCTTCCACTTACAAATACATATGTTGGTAAGGAAACAAAGGTGGTAGAGTCTCAGTGAGTTCAAGTATAAATATGGAGGTGATTCATCTACGGATGGAGTTCTAGATTACGAAACATTCGGTCTTAGAAGCGAGGTAACTTCATTGATCTTGTGTGTGCCCTTGTTGGTGGTGAATGGATTCAATTTGGATGTAGTCACAAGTAGGATGACGGTTTTAATGGCGTAGAAATTATTATTTATCTTGGAAGAGGCTACCGTTCACTAGTTTCTCAGTTGGGTGACTCCATTAATAAAAAATGTTCTTATTGTTTACGATCCGTAGAGGCCGATTCCTCAGGAAAGATGAGCCCTTTATGTCTTGGAGATGATATTCTACGGGAATCTGTACCCAAATTAAATTCTACTCCTTTTATGGAATCTAATTATCAAATCCATTACTATCTTCACTTTGAAGATATTCATGTTCTAAAGCAAGGTAGTAATCTATCCATGTTTTGTATTCACAATTGTAAGATCACCGAATCGTTGAAGATTGAAGGATAGTTGTCATTTCTACAATCTCACGTTGAACTATATATTTCTTTATGTATTTTGTATTTTTACCCAATATTGCAATCCATAATAAAAATTATATATTTTAAATGATTAAAAGTATGTTACAAATTTAAGATAAGGTGCTTTGACATTATTTTAACATTTTTATAAAAATGATTTATATAGTTTCGTATTCATTCATATTTATGTTGAATGTGCATTCCTAAGAATAAAACGTTGAGCTTTGAGGCTTCAAAAATTTTAGGCCCAAATAATCTGGTTGTGACCACCTAATGTTCAAATAAAACCAAATTCTTCTCACAAAGAATAAATCCGGAGTCGAAGAAAAATGGAAAAAATGAGGGCAGAGATTATTGCATAAGAACCCTTAGTGCTACGAAACAAAAAAATAACAAGCTTGATTGATGAATAAAATCTATCTTTTGCTAATCGAAAACCTTGATGCCATGAAATAAAAAGATACCAAAGCTTGATTACAAGATAAAATTTACTTGGCAGTTACACTCATGTGATTAGTGTGAATGAGAGCCACACTATAAAGTGGAGTGCATATAACACATATTCTTTGCATTGGAACAATTTGTTCTATGGAATAGGTACGGGGTATGCAAGTATGTAATCTCCATCATTTAATGTCCAAATTCCCATTCGTATATATAGTTTTATCTACTAAATTAAATGTCATCCAATTCACAACCTTGAAGCCAAAAATTAAATAAAAATACAAAGTATGGCTACCGTGTTGTTTCTCTCATACGATCATTTGTTGGGTGAGCTCATTTATCATCTCATTCGTGCACCTCCTTCCCTGCAATTTCTCAAGCTTAAAAATGAGAAGGGGCTTACAAATTTCTACAATAAGCAAGCGGTGTTGTAGATTTATCTATGTCTTTCTGGTGGATTTTCCTATTTTTGGTCCCTTGAAGCACCAATTGCACACATGTAAGTAATACAAGCAAGATTGAGATGATAACATGGAACATAGATAACATATAATATTTGGCTAGATGCATTATAAGCCGTAGTGTGGAACATTCAAGTATTTCATTCCCACCATTTTTTTTCCATAATTCCATTCATGTCTTATCATTATCTAACAACTTAAACATTGCCCAATTGAAACAATTAACATTGATAATAAGATACAGTAACCTTTTTTTATGGTAGTCACTATGTTGTTACCACCAAACATGCCATGCAACATGTCATCAACTCTTTATCAAATCTTGACCATCATATCATCTCGTAAATCTTAACCATCATCTCTTTTTTACATGTGGGAATGAACATATGGGTTTCAACTTTCCATTTAAAGTTATTTTATGTTGTTTGTTTTCTTTATCATGTTGAATCCACAATTATTTACTTCCCCCATGTTCATTTCCAACTTTCCATTCATGTCCTTGTCAAGTATCTCAAAAAATTTAATGTCATCCAATCAAAAACCTTGAATTTTCAACCTTGATCAACAAATATTTTATGCTTGTCCCTCATATCACCAATCGATGTACAAGCTCAATTATTGATGAATTTATGTACATCAATTGTCTTATGAATTTACTAGAACTCAAAACTAAAAATAGGGGCTACAAAGTGATATAAGAAGCAAGCATTGTTGTTGGGTTTTGAACCAACCACCTTTTCGAATTCCCCCATATTTTTATTTTGGACCCTTCAAGCTCATGTAATTAGTCCAAGTGAAATCTCAGCTATAAAGTTGAGCTCATACACTGGATATTTCTTGGGGAGGAATAATCTCAATCCGTGGAAAAGGTGTGGGCCATGCAGGTGGTTAATTTCCCATGTCCAATCAAAATCCTCAATGACCCACACTTGTCCCTTTTTTTTCAGTGATTCTTGAATGACGATGTCATCACAATTGTTGATGAGGAGAATTGTGCATGAGGTCACCACCTTTAGATGCTACTTCCACTCCACATCTTCATGCCTCTAAATGCAATGGATAAAACTATAAACAAATTTTCACTTCGGCAATATTTTTCTACCACTCTAAGTACATCCACAAATATCTCTTTAAGGTGTTTCTACTTCGTCTTAAAAATACACCTAGTTTGCTTTAAATGATTGACATAATTTTCATGTGGTTGTTGGATGGTTGAGTTTCACATTGTTTCCCCTTTCCATTTTTGCCACTCTCGCACTTCTCCACCCTCTAACCCCTTCTTCTTCACCCCTCTTCCTTTGTTATTGTTTATCTCCCTCCAATTTAAATCCTTTGAAAGACCCCCTTTGGAATTTCCATCATACATTTATCCTACATTGCTAATATTTTAAAAACAAAAAGTCAGATATCTCCATGATTAGTTAAGCAAACATTGTTTACTGAATTTGCATGTTTTATAATGTATAATTCGAGGTGGGCGGTGGCATGTTTTTAGTATTTTTATACAAAGATAAATTGTTTTGTAGCTGACCGTCGCATCCAATGGAATTAGACAGATCCCATGACAGACACAGGGAAATTGGAATTTAAAGAAATGTGTCTGGTTGAGAGCTCAAGTATATCCCTTCCACAACAGTGGATATATCAATACTTATTGGGGGATAGTTTTTTTGTTTTTAGTAGGTGACGCAGAGGGTTTACGGGCGTTGGCTGGTGTGTTGCAGAGGCAATGGAAATGGAAATGGAAATGGAGGAGAGGAGAGTTCATGTGTTACTGTTCCCATTTACAACGCAGGGACATATGATTCCCATGCTAGATCTCGCCTATATTCTTGCCTCTCGCGGACTTGCTGTGACAGTGCTCACCACCACCGATAACCAACCCCTTCTACGCTCTCTCCACACCACCGCTTCTTCTCAGGGCCTCCATATTCAACCCCTCAACCTACCGCTGTCTCCCACTTCCACCCGAGGACTACATTCCATTCCCTCTTCATCTATTCTTTCAAACAACTTGTTGATCCCTTAGAACAATGCATCCTTCAACAGCGCAGCTCAGGTGGACTTAGGCCTCCTCCATGTATTATCAGTGATTTCTTGTTGGGTTGGACTCAGGACATGGTGGCCAAGCTGGGAATACCTAGAGTCGTATTTTATCCTTCTGGGGCATTTTCTGTGTCTTTTTAAATTTTCTTTTGAAACACATGCCACACGAAGGCGTGGAATCTGAGGACGAGGAAGTCCATATTCCCGAGCTTCCTCGTCCTGTAACTTTTCCCAAGTCTAAAATATCTCCTTTTGTACGAATGTACAAGCCCTCAGATCCTGTCACCAAATTCATCAAAGATGGATTCAATTTGAACGTCAAAATTTAGGGTAGTATCATCAATACTTTTGTTGGTCTGGAAGCTCTTTACATTGATGATTGATCATCTAGAGAGATTTTTCTGGCACCCACATCTGGTATGTGGGACCCTGCTTCTTCCTTTTGTGTTTCAGGGTGCCCATAATTTAGAAATGGGAAACCAAAATGCAATCAAGGAATCAGTGTGCTTGTAGTGGCTCGACTCACGGAAATGCAGATCTGTTGTATATATTTTCTTTGGGAGTTTTAATGTCCTGTCCAATAGACAAATAGAGGAGGTTGCAGCAGGATTGGAGGCAAGTGGAAAATCCTTCATATGGGTTATCAAGGACCCGCCCTATCCTCGTGTATATGATGTCGTCGCTGGTGAATACAGCAGCATGTTCCCCCTGATTTTGAAGAGCGGAAGGAAAACAAAGGATTGGTTATGAGAGGTTGGGCTCCTAAAGCGGTTAATCCTCTCCCACTCTTCTGTTGGCGGTTTTGTTACCCACTGTGGATGGAATTCTGGTCTAGAGAGCTTCGCGCTCGGAGTTCCATTATTGCATGGCCAATGGGTGCAAATCAGTACAACAATACCCTGTTGTTTGTTGATTATCTCAAAGCCGGGGTCAGATTATGTGAAGGCCCTGCCGCAGTGCCCAACAAAGATGACTTCAAAAGGCATTGAACACAGTGTTTGCAACAGAAGCGGAATAAGCAAAATGGCAGAGGAGTTGAGCAGGGCAGCGAGATTGGCGGTGGAAACAAGCGGATCTTCTTGGAAAAACTTGGAAGCCTTTTTAACAGAAATCAAAAAGTTGATTCATTATATTTCGATCTAAATTGAAATAAAAAATAAATATAATAAATATATCTATATTAAATATACTAATAGATATCAATTTCCCATTGATTTGTGGCAAATAGAATCATTTAACTACGTGATTGTGTCGGTCTCAAAAATATCTATTCAAAAAAAAAAGACTCAAACATTTCTACATCGCCACGATATTACTATTTTTGGATTGATTTATCTAAGAAAAAAGAAACAAAATTATTTAAGTGGCACTCCAATAAAAGTCAAAGATGTGAAAGAGTTGTCACATGATGGTCAAATTTAATGTCGAGAATTAAATTTAACAACACACTCCATTACAACCTTGCATGCCATTGCAAGATCAAGTCTCGACGTAATAAATAAAATATTTTTTAATTTATAAAAAAGAGACATAATTTTAATTATTTTGAATCCTAAAAATATAATACTATATTGTTGCACATTTTGCATATTCTTTGTATCATTGGAACTTTATAGTTTGCAATTGCATTCACGGTGCAAGAAACGTCCAAAGAGAAACAAATGTAATGTTTCTTGAAAAATGCACTATCATGTAAAAGGTGACATAAAACCGTTTTGGTATCATTGCCATTTTTTTGTGCTTGCAATGGTGGTCCAATGTATTTTTGAATTCAATGACTAAAAAGTGGCAAGCCGGGGTTTTGGTTTTGGATGATAGATGATGTAAAACCTAGCCGAGGGCCCCATTAACCAACCCTCTCTACACCCAGAGGTTAGATGTCAACATAATTTCTTGTCTTATGCACAAAAGAACATTTGTTTCAAGTTAAGTGTCATTGAGTTCTTTAATGACCAATTTGAGCTTTTTTCAGCTATGCTTAGAACAGTAGGAGTGTGCATTGCCCTAAACATCTATTTTCTCGTAGTGTAGTTATATTAGTGGTTGCGTATAAATGTTTGAACCCTTTAAAGCTCTCGTGTTCTTCCACTTTGGCATAGTTTTTCTTGACATGAGAAGATTCTAGTCCTCTATTGTTGGTTCGATGTTTATGATGTTGGATAACAAATGTTTGAATTTAGTTATGCGTTGAATCCCAATTGACAAAAATATTGTTGAATATTATGTTTGTGTCAAATGTTCGCTAGATTGTGTGGTCGATTGACTTGTCTATATGCATTGGTATGTCTTTCATGAGAGGAAGCTACTCTAAGTCTCCCACTAATATAATAGAGCAACCCCTAAAATCTATGATTATGTCGAGAGAAGGCCCGAAAAACCCGCTATTTATATTGATAAGCATTTTTGGGCCTATGAAGCTCATCTCATCTATGAGAACATATTCAATGCTTCACAATTTTTTCGGAAGATTGCTTATACTTTCCCTCCCTTTGGGCACTTCATTTCTTGTATAAGAATTTGCAACTCAACATGTACGATTGTACACTTTATGTTGAATGTTGTGATGCCATTTAGATCCGGATGAAAGAGGGAGACTAACTTCAAGCTAAAGTTATCTATAGTGTATGTTTAATGCATCCAATTAAGTATGAATTTACTTTGCCTATAGTCCCTTAGATGATCATTTTTAGTGGTGGGTAGTGTTTGTTGTTGATTGCATGTTTAGAAACCATTTAGTAGACTACTTGTTATTCAACAAATAGGAGCACTAGTTGATGTGGGTTTGTGATAATAGGGTGTTGAGCTTGGTTATCAATGTGAGCCAAATCTATGAAGTATGATCATGCATTGTTCAAGTTGCCTACCAAACCATGTTGTGACTATTATGTTGTGGACCCTGTTTTCATGTGTGTAAGTGTTGAAGACTGTACACTAAAATTACTATACACTCTCCACAATTTTCTCGCAGGTTCGGGGTCGGGCCGGAAGCCCCTCGCTAGCAGGGTTTGGGGGCATAGCCCCAAGAATTTTTTTGGCTACGAAAAGTGTGCCATATACATCGAAAACGTGTTCTTTCTCATATGGGTGGTATTTTCACCCATAGGTTTATGGGGTAGTTTTAGTACCCACCGAATTTTAAAATATGCTTAAGCAATTGTTTATTGATGTGCTTTTGGACATATGGTAGGTAGATATAACATTGTAGATGTGTGAGTTCAAGTGTTAATTCATGAGAGTTTGTTGAACACAACTCCAAAAAGATCTAAGTATTGTATTGAGAGAAAGAGGTGGCTTGTAATAAAATCTGAGCAAGTGATTCTTGGTGGACGTAGCCCAAATTGGGTGAACCATGTTGGTTTTGTGGGTGTGTTCTTTTATTTTTTGCATTTTTATTTCAAATCTGTGATATTTTTCTACATATTAGTTTCTACTGTTGCGATTATGTGTGGGATTTTTCCACATATTTTATCCCTTATTTCCTAACAATTGGTATCAAAGCCTAGATTGGTTTATTGAAGTGTTGAGTCACAGGGAAAGTTTTAGGTTGAGTGGGAGCTATGGAAGATGATGGAAGATCAAGGGTTAATTCAACAAGCAAAATTTTAGTCTTTGGAAGATGCGGATGGAAGATTACCTTTATCAAAAGGATCTTTATATTCCGCTGTCTGAAAAAGGGAACAAACCCTCAAGAATTTCGGATGCGGATTGGTATTTACTAGATAAGAAGGCATGTGGGACAATCTGTAAGGATATTACTTGTATAAATAAGAAATTATACACCGAATAACATGAGAGAACACCAAAATATAGATAAATGATGACAATATGCTCATATAATAGTTTTTCCACTTTGAGGGGGCAACCTCCAATACCACTTCGAGGGGGTAACCTCCAAACCATACAATAACACTCCAATACTCAATATGATCCTTAACTATAACCTTCTAACCCCTATATATACCATTCTAACCTATGGCCAATACTGAGGCCAACCTCCTAAGCATAATAAATCATAAATGAATGATATAATAAGATAAGGGGATGTGTGCCACATGTCGGCATCTCCATCAATACATATACATCATAACATCCTTTCCCTAGGTGCATAGCATTCCTTCCCTCCTTGACATGTTTCGTCCCCGAAACATAAGAAGAAACCATGTAATGAGTGTGTTGTAAATTTTTACACACTTTGCACCATGATCGATCATCCATCCATATGTGATCCTGGTAGATGATACATATCTGAACTAATATCCATATTCCGTTTTGCTACTCTGATTCCATTCGTGACCATAGTTTATCATTCTTGGATTCCATGCATAACCAACATAAGGATTCAATGCATAACCATAATAAGGATTCCATGCATAATAAGGATAACCATAATAAGGATTTCATGCTTCATAATTGTTGCTCCATTGATCCCTGTATAAATAAAGTGATTGTTCCTCCAATTACCACGTATATCTATATTGGTTGGAAATATGATGTGCCCCGGGATATCTCCATGATTTTTTTCTCTCATGTTGACGTGGATTTCCATATGTTGCAATTGTAGTATCCTCAACCTTATCAACTTGTTTCTGAACTTTCTTTTCTTCTTCCACCTTTACATTTGATATTTTCTTTTTCTCTTGAGTAGATGAATCATCATTTCCTTCTTTTTCTTCATGTTCCTCTTTTGAATCATCCTTATTCCCTTCTTCTCCATATTCTAAATCATCCTCATGGTCTATATTGACTTTTCTTTGATTTCCATTAAGCTTGATATCCTGTAAAGTGACCTTCTTCTTTTTGTACCAAATCTTCATAAACTTATTTTTCATATTAATATTAATTGTCCCCAATGTCTCTAACCAAGGATACCTAAGAACAATATCCAAACCATCCATATATAAGGCAAAAAAATCTGAATGTAAAGTATATTTGTCCATAGTAAGTTTTAAATGTTCAAAAACTTGAATTTTCTTACCATTCACTTGAGCTTCTTTGATATTACTTTCTTGAATATGATGTTGAGCCATATCCTTGTTGATGAAGTTATACTTGTTGTTAGGGTTTATGGAAACAATTATCTTATTCCTTTGAATGCATCCATGAAACTGAAATATGGTATCTTCCTTCTTGGGAGCTATAATATCTTCTTCTGCATCAATATCTTGTTTTTCTTCCTCTTCTTCATAATCTTCTTCAACTTCTTCGCGTTTGATTCTTCAATATATGCTGCACCAACATCTTCCTTAAATCTTCTTCACCTTCCTCTTCATCTTCTTTCTCTCTTGATTCTTCAATATATTCTTCCCTATCATCTTCCTTTGACTCTTCTTCCTCTTTGTGGTCCCATCTATCCATAAAAAGTTGTTCCATTTCCTCCCAAGACCAATCCTTCCTGTCATTTTTAATCTCAAAAAACCAAATCCATGTAGGACCACCAAGATAATGTGAAAACCTATTCCTTGTCATGAAATATGAGAAATATATATTCTTAAATTTTATCCACCATTCTCTAAAGCATCCATCTCACCATTTTCATAAAAATTTGTTATCCCCGTGATCATGATTAGGGTTTAGGAATTCTGAAAATATTTCGGTAGATGGATAAAAACACAAAGAAAAAAACCCTAACTTAAATTTCAAGAGCTTTCCGAAAATATCAATTTTTCTAAAAAATACCACAATTTGCTTTCGATAAGCGAATTTATGAAAAAACCTAAAACACCAATAACATTTGTAAAAAAGATCCAATGGAGATGAATTTTCAGATATTTTGACTTAGAGTGTTTCAGATTATGATGCAAAAATTGGGAAAACATTCGATACCCTCTTCAAGATATACACGAAACAAAAATTAGGGTTTTTACCCTAGTTTTGGTTGAAATCGCTACTTTGATACCACTTGTAAGGATATTACTTGTATAAATCAGAAAATATATAGTAGAATAACATGAGAGAACGCCAAAATATAGATAAATGATGAAAATATGCTCATATAATAGTTTTTCCACTTCGAGGGGGCAACCTCCAATACCACTTCGAGGGGGTAACCTCCAAACCATACAATAACACTCCAATACTCAATATGATCCTTAACTATAACCTTCTAACCCCTATATATACCATTCTAACCTATGGCCAATACTGAGGCCGACCTCCTAAGCATAATAAATCATAAATGAATGATATAATAAGATAAGGGGATGTGTGCCACATGTCGACATCTCCATCAATACATATACATCATAACATCCTTTCCCTAGGTGCATAAAGCACAATCGACTATATCTTGCATCTTCGATATTATTTAATGTTTCAAAGGAAAAGACTACAAAAGAAATTACGGATGCATTAGAGAAGTTATATGAATTGTCTTCATCTCCCAAATATACTATACTAGTAATCGCATGCAAGCGGTGTGATGGTTACATCGATAGGGATGGAACGAAGGATACAAATTCCAAGAGGAAGCGGGTGGTGTAGAAGATAGAGGGAGGAAATTTATTGGGGAAAGGAAAATGCTGGAGGAAAATTACGTAATCCTCTTCTTTGTTCAAGAAAGTCACATATAGACCACATGTCACTTCGATGAACTCTATTAAGGAGAAATGGGGTGCAAGGTACAAAGTTTTGAGGTGACATGGTATGAAAATAGTTTTGAAAGAAATCCCATTTATTCTAGTGTTCCCAATGCCATGTCATCTTTCCCACTCGTAGCTATTATCAAAAGCACTTGAGCTCACAACCTAACATTATTCTTATTATTTCTTCATTTATTTGTGGAAATCAAATCTTAATTCACCTTCCTTTTAGAAAAGCATTTTTTTCCTGGGAATAGGAAACACCACCTACAAAATGTTCAACATATAAAACAAGAATAAGATGATTTATAAGAAATAATTATAGGATTCTTGGATTTCATGTTGATATTGTTGATTGTGATTATGTCATTACGTTAAAGAAAGAAGAGACAACCTTTCAAGAATTCATCAATGGAAGGAAACAAATTTCCCAGCGAAATTCTTGAGAATTTCTCCCTCAAGCTATATTTAAAATTAAGCCCGAGAAGAGGATCCGAAGGCATACATAAATGCAAGTGGAATCGTAATAGATACAATCGTTAGGAGAGGGAGAAATTCAACCATATTGAAATATCCCTAAGATCTTAAATCCCTCCTCTTCCATTTGTGATCCTCTTCTATCTTATGGTAAGCCACATATTGACTACGTGACATGTGTGTGAATCACATGAAGGAGAAAGGGTGTGCAGAACATGTGAAGGACATATAAAAAAATTGTTGACATTGAGATCAACAGTCGATATCCAATTTATCGTCAATATTTCATTCAACCATTAATGACAAAAATGGATTCGTTATGTATGTGGCTATTCATGATACCAAATGTCATTGAAATATTGGATCTAAAATTGTTTGGAGAGATTTTTGACAAGGGATTTCAAAATTTACGAAATTGGCATTCCAATGTGGGATCTCAAATTGTACTATGGTATTTTTGGGTAACCATTGTCTACCCAAAAATTTGATAAGTAGAATGTATGCTCAATTTGATAGGTTACTCAAGAACACATCAGGTTTAGGGAGCCATCTTTGTACCTTCAAGTATATACACAATAAACCTTATTACGCGCAAATTAAGAGTTTTGCAACAAGGTATGGCCATCCATAAAAGAATAATACGAGGCATTTTTCATAGGATGTTGTATATGTGTTGCATTGTTCGCTCATCCCCATCATGCAAACTAAAAATAATTTAAGATAGCAAACATCTCACCACAAAATACAACTCCAAGCAGAACTTAACATCGTTATGTTTTTCTAGCGTAGTTTGCAAGTTCAATTGCTAATATATACAAATGATGCTATAATGCCAAAAGTAAAGTGAGAACAACACTAGAAATGACACTTCATCATGATGATTCAAGCAATAAATAATAATCAAAATTATTGATTAATGTTCAAGCTACCAAACATTGACAACTCGTCAACATCTACAAAGAGAAATACCTGACAAATCCAAAATTGTGGCTCCTCAAAGTTCATTATTTTTCTAAAATTGAAATCCCCAAAATGAGTGTCAAAATTTGTTGCTTGTATGATATCACTCGCACAATTTCTCTTCCTCCACACGCTGAACACAAGATATACATAAATTTTATATTTATTTGGTATTCACATTTTATTACAAAAATTATTCGTTTATACATTTAACTATGTACTCGGACAAATATATCAAAGTGTGCATACACTTCTACTTATAACTAGTCTCACATTCTTTCTCGCTTTTAAATTGTTAATATTGTTCTATATATCCCAACATTACTTCCCAATATATATTGTTGATTAGTATTGGGAAAATACTCTTCTTATTGTTACTAGGAACTATTATTAAGGCAACAATATAACGAAAAAATAAATAAGGTGAAAAATATGAAAATTAAATTTTTTTGACATCAGCATACATTTCTAATATATTTGCAAATCTTAAAAGCTTATATGCAAATCTTGATTATTAAAAATCCAAACAATTATTTTCTCTTTAAACATCTTGCGCTTTGTAGAAGACATACCACACTCTTAATTAAACCTCACGTGATTATCTCATCTAGTTATCTTCCACCGCCATTGCCATTATAAGATCCGCCACCACCACCTCGCCTATAACCACCGCTTCCTTCTCGACCGTCAGCAGGATGTACCTACTTTTCCACACCATCTCTTGCCACCACCGCCTACATACCATCTACCGCAACCACCTTTCAGCCACCTTTGGCGTGGCATAGCCACCACCATAATCATGGGTAGATATCTCACAACCACCGTGTCCACCATTAGCTCCACCACCGCCACTTCCATCACATTCGCTTTTCTTTGATGCGAGAATGGGATTGATTCACAACAATATTCTTCCCATCCATCCGCTTATTCTTCATGGTCGGGATAACATCCATCATCAATTACATATGTGCATACTACAATTTCGACAAGTGAGAGCTCAAATCCTCATCATGAGAGAGGGTCACTTGAAAAATATGCTCCACATTCTTCATCTTGATTATTCGGCCTTGCATTTCAAAGAAATCGTTATTGCATCATTGTATTTCAAAGCAATTACTTTCACATCTCATAAAATAAAATCCACAAAGAGAAAATAACAATAAAATGGACAAAGAGGAAGTAACGAAACAAAACCTCAAATTTTCCGACCTCCATTTACACCTCATTATTTTTTCTCATGTGACTCTTGAGAATAGTGTTTACAAATTTTGTAAATTACTCCACATAAAAGCGAGAAGTTGAAATACATGAGGAAGATGAATAGTTTGCAAAGAATATGATTTTTGACAACACATGGAAACAAAGTATGATGAAGAACAAAAGAATCCGAGGAAGAGAAGAAAACAAATACGACAAAGGATTAAAAGACATTTGTGCATCATTGTGTATGACCTTTGCAATGCGTTGAAAAATATTAATAAAAAGTAGTGTCCAACTCGCTTATATTGCGCACTACATCAAAAAATCGTGGTGTAGTCCAATAATGTTTTTTGTAAAATACTCTATACATGTATAAGAAGATACGCCAAGAACCCACACAAGTGATAAGATTTAGAAAAATAAAATAAAAAATAACTACCTCAAATCAATGGCCTCAAAAATGCCAGAGATCAATAGTTTCGACAATTCAACAACCCTTAAAGTGTTGATCCTATGGCAAATATCAATAATTGCAAGGCAATTCTAACTTAGAGAACACCTATCGGCATAAATAATTTTTTTCTACCATTTATTTGGAAGACCTCGATTACATAGATATTGGCATCTCTCCCCATAATAAATTAGAGATTACATATAACTGATTTACACATTACTAACAAGCATACATCTGCATCGACATTAAGAGAATTTGTCATATCATACCCTTCTTGAGTGAAACAATAACATTTCCAAAATCTGATGCCCAAATCTTCTCATAAGATTCTAGGCATTGTTTACTGGATTTGTTATAATGTATCATTCGAGGTGGGCCGGGGCGTTTTTTTCTACATTGTTTTGTAGCTCGCCGTCGCATCCGATGGAATTCGACAGATACCATGCTAGGCGCAAGGGAAATTGGAATTTAAAGAAATGCGTGTCTGGTTGAGAGCTCAAGTATATCCCTTCCACAGCACTGGAAATATCAATAATTCATAGTTTTTGTTTTTTAGCAGGTGACGCAGAGGTTTTGTGTACGTTTGTTCGCGTGTTGCAGAGGAAATGCAAATGGAGGAGAGGAGGGTTCATGTGTTGGTGTTCCCATTTCCAGGGCAGGGACATATGATTCCCTTGCTAGATCTCGCTCATCTTCTCGCCTCTCGTGGACTCGCCGTGACTGTGCTCATTACAACCGAAAACCAACCCCTGCTTCGCCCTCTCCTCGCCAACGCTTCTGCTCAGGGCCTCCATATTCAACCCCTCATCCTACCGCTGCCTCCCACTTCCACTGGAGGAGTGCCTCATTTCCCCATTTAATCTATTCTTTCAAACAGCTTGCTGATCCATTAGAACAATGGATCCTTCAACAACGCGGCTCAGATGGACTTGGGCCTCCTCTGTGTATTATCAGCGATTTCTTCCTGGGTTGGACACAGGACATGGCGGCCAAACTGGGAATACCCAGAATCGTATTTTATCCATCCGGCGCGTTTGCCGTATCTGTTTCTTCCTCCCTGTGGAAACACATGCCACATCAAGGCGTGGAATCTGAGGACGGGGAAGTCCATATTCCCGAGCTTCCTCATCCTGTAACTTTTCCCAAGTCTAAGCTATCTCCCCTTGTCCGAATGTACAAGCCCTCGGATCCGGTCTCTGAATTCATTAAAGATGGATACAATTTGAACGTCAATAGTTGGGGTAGTATCATCAACACCTTTGATGGTCTGGAAGGTCTTTATATCGATCATCTGCAGAGATTTTCCGGCCGCCCTGTCTGGTCTGTCGGTCCCCTGCTTCCTCCGCTTGTGTTTCAGGGCACCCATAATTTAGAAAGGGGAAACCCAAATGCAATCAAGGAATCAGTGTGCTTGCAGTGGCTCGACTCACGGAAACGCAGATCTGTTGTATATATTTGCTTTGGGAGCGTTGCTGTTCTGTCCAACAGACAAATAGAGGAGGTGGCTGCAGGATTGGAGGCAAGCGAAGAATCCTTCATATGGGTTATCAAGGACCCGCCCTATCCTCGTGTGTATGATACCACTGCTGGTGAATACGGCGGCGTGTTCCCCCCTGGTTTTGAAGAGCGGACGAAAACCAGAGGACTGGTTATCAGAGGTTGGGCTCCTCAGCCATTAATCCTCTCCCACTCTTCCGTTGGCGGTTTTGTTACCCACTGTGGATGGAATTCTTGTCTGGAGAGCATCGCCCTCGGAGTTCCATTGATTGCATGGCCAATGGGTGCAGATCAGTTCAGCAATGCTCGATTGATTGTTGATTATCTCAAAGTAGGGGTCAGATTATGCGAAGGCTCCGCCGCAATGCCCAGCAGGGATGACTTGAAAAGAGCAGTGAAGACAGTGCTCGCAACAGAAGCGGAAGAAAGCAAAAGGGCAGAGGAGTTGAGCAGGGCAGCGAGAATGGCAGTGGAAACAGGGGGATCTTCTCGGAAAAACTTGGAAGCCTTCGTTACAGAAATAAAAAAGTTGACCCCCATTCATTAATTCGTGTGTGTTTCAGGACACACAGGTCGACACGAGGATTCCAAGAGATCTATCGGCCTGTATGAATTGCTGGATCCTTATCCTATGCCGATAAAGAATTTTGACATGATAATTTTTTTGCTGCAGAAGACTTTTTGTTCGATGCGTATCTTATAGCTCGTTCTTGCTTTTGTTTTCGAGTGGAACTAAATTTTCTTTTTAATGTAATTTTGTTTTTCTTTCATATATTTATATCTTTTGGACAATTTTTTTAAAGCATATACCTATATTGTTGCACATTTTACTTATCCTCGTAAGCTTAATATTTTTTGGAAAATTTAACACTGAACTAATAAATAAAATGTTTTTATTTTATTTAAAAAATTTAAATGATTTTAATTACTTTGAAAACCTAATAATGTAATACTATAGTATTACACATATTATTTTTTTGGTATCGTGGAAATTTTATAATTTGTTATTGTATTTGAGGTGCAAGAAATGCTAGAAGGTATGTAAATGTAATATTTTTATGAAATTTCTTGATTGTGTAGCACGGATACTAAAGTGAAAGTAAATCCTTAGCATTTACTATTCCCAATATCTATTGTCTCGTTATCCAATGTCATGTGATTTATGTATTGAATTTCTTTGGAACCTTTCCAACAAATGTTGATTATTAGACATCCACAAGTCGCTTTCAAAAATCGTGGACAAGTTCGTGGGTGAATTTTTCCAAGGGGCTATGAACTTGACCCAACGGTCAAAAACTCAAACATAAAAATGGGGAAATGTTTGTATAGTTGAAATGAGATTCTTGTATAGAATGTCAAGGATCTAAATGTGTATATTTGGCAAGTGAGGTTGACATCATAGACATGATGGTGATTGAAAGGAAAAAATATGTAGCAAAAGAATCAAATATGTGTCACTCAAGCTAAATGTCTAAAAAATGTATAAAAATTGATATTGTCAAGTATATTGGTACAAAATTATAGTATTATAATTTCATAATTACGTTGAAAGACTTTTTCTCAAGTAGAATAATGTGGGGCTCTGACAATAGGTTTTAATCGGTGCAGTCCACGTCTTTCACCGTATCATCGTCCTCATACTAGAAAAATGATAATCGTCCACGTCTTCGTCAATGTCCACGACAATGTTTAGTTCTTTGTTTGTGAGGTTGGGATGAGCATTGGATGCTAAGTTTGTCTTTACTTGTTGACTCATTCGTAGCGAGTCATCAATTTACAATTTGATCATATCGGTCAAGCATTTCAAGATAAGTTTTTAACTATAATTTGGTATAGAATAAATAATTATTTTGATTTCGTTTTAGGTGAAAACAAAAGTTCCACTCAATTTTTAACCAAATATTTTATACCTAGATGTCATTTTATTCAATATATTCTAAATTTTAGAATGGGTATTTTCATTAAAAATTTGTAATTTGATTAAATGTTTAATTGTTGTATTCAATAATAATAAATTATTTTAATTTTTAATTTTGTAAGTTTTAAGGAAATAAATATTGTAAATTTTATATTTTTAATAAAGGAAGTGGGAATAATTATGAATACTTATTATAACTATAAAGTTTAGTTTATTAATTTTTGGGGTTCTTCCCCGCAAGGTTGGAAATTGACAGAAAAGGTGAATCGCATGGCACAACATTCATCTTCGAGAGGAGAAAATCCTCGAACATCTCGTCTCGCCTCTCAGTCACATTACAATTATGTGAATCACGCTTTTTTCCAAATCATGCTACAATTCTGTTAATAGTCCATGTAAGCTAACCAGATGAAGAGACCTCCTTTGCCTGCATGCAAAATGCAAAGTGACTCTGCCATTTGAAAACACAATTGATTGCTTGCGCTTTGCAACCGTTTGGCTGATTCTTTTGGTTAAGTTGCATAACCTCTGAGGAAAAGTATTTAGCGTGATGGATGTCACTCTATCAAAGGGAAACTTAATTTGGAGAGTTTGTTACTCAGAATCTGAAGTTATGATGAAATAGAAGCTCATTTTGAAAAATTTATTGATTGTAAAAACATTAATTATCGATAAGGTTACACGTTTAAGGTAATGGATGAGGTTTCTACTATTAAATAAAATGTTTCCATGTTTATTTGCTCTTTAATGGTAATCGATTCAAAAATGCTTGAAGTTTTTTTGGTTTAATGATATTGTATTAGTTGATTAACGATGTGCATGTGTGTTTACATGTGAAAATCCACGGGGTACTTGAAAACATCTTATATTCATCACCGAACATATTTACGTGTTATCAATGACCATGAAATTAACTGTGACGCTCACGTCGGTACCAAGTCCATGTCCGCTTTCAACAACATTTCCTCTATGTCATGTCAGTCCCAAGGAAAGGAACATGCGAGAACGTCGTCACCTTCAACTCTTCGGTTTGTAATAGAAAGTTCATATGAGTGTGCTCTTTTTAAAATGTTATTTGGAAAAGTACGGGAAGTTCGGCCCCACCAAGGATTATGACCCGTGAGTGACATTTATGGGCATGGAGCCATACAACATCCATTGTAACAAACATCTACCATTTGACGAAGAGCATCGTGGGAGCCGACGCATTGGTCATAAAATATTGCTACATCTTTGGGTAGCTATTAAACGAACCTTGTCGTTGTGCGTTCGATGTCAAACTATTGTTCATCCAAATTCCCAACATCCACCGCAACAAGCATCTACGTGGAGCACATGGGATTATTTGTATACACCAAGTCGTGGCCCCTAGGAATGAATCTTTGTATGAGAGATATGTTTGTCGAAGAGGATCGTCGGAGTTGACATGTTGGTCATCAGCGATTGGTACTTCTTCATGGTTGGTTGTTGAATGGACCTTTCCACTTTGTGAGTTTTGATGTCAAACTTTTGTTCGTTTGGTACTCGGTGACATTGAGCTATGAGACATTGGCGCTTACAACTTAGAAATTGGTGAGTACAATGGAGGATGAGCCATGTGATGCGAATACCTATGCTAGGAAAATTAGTGCCAACTATGTCCTGCAGAGACCGCTCATCACCATACCATCCATGAGAAAGGGAGTGAAGTTTTGAAAGGGAAGTGGAGGTTCCACCACTTCCACTCAAGTTTATGCCATCACTACATTATGGGGATCCCTTCAGTCGGAGAGGAATTCATCCAAGGTGGTGCCACCCACTCGACATGTTAGGAAATGAGGGATAAAATATGTGGAATAAACCCTCACATAATCGCAACAGGAGAAACTAATATGCAAGTAAATATTATAGATCTAAAATAAAAGTGTAGAATAAAATAACATAACACAAAGAGACAAGATTTAACGTGGTTCACCCAATTTGGGCTACGTCCACCAAGAATCACTTGCTCGATTTTATTACAAGCCACCGCTCTCTTAATACAATACCCAAATATGTTTAGAGCTATGCTCAACAAACTCTCTGAGAATTCACACCAATTCATACACATCTGCGAAATGTTACATTAACCCTACCATATGCACAAAACCACATAAGTAGACATCTGCATAAGTAGTTTTACAAAACCGTGGGTATCAAAACCATGGGCCAAAACCATCCCATAAACCTATGGGTAAAAAATACGGCCCATATGAGAAAAGTGTGTTTCCCGGTATAATGGGCACGTTTAAAGGCCAAAAAAAACTCTCAGGGGTTGCCGCCCTCGAAACCCCATTCGGGGCCCGGCCCGACCCCGAACCCCAGCAAGACAACGTGGAAAGTGTACAGTACTCTTAGTGTACAATCTTCAACACTTTCTCACATGAAAATAGGCTCCACAACCTAACAATCTCCCACTTGGAGACTAGTTTTCCTTTGAGCAAGCTTCTCAACCCTTCACTAGTTTCCGTGAAGACCAACCAAAGATGAACACAACTTCGCTTTTTCCCTATGACCACCTTGGTCATCATGTCTATGCAGGATTCGACTAGTATTCAAATCTTCTCCAGACTTAAACTTCTCTTCCTCCAAAGTTTTCTGATGAAATGATACCTTAATTGTATATGCTTCATCTAGAGTGGAAAGAAGAGTTCTTAGCTAGGTGTATAACACTCTGGCTATCACTATGCAACTTTCCTTCCTCATGCTTATGCCCCAACTCCTCAAGTAATTGTTGTAACCAAATCATTTCTTTACTTGCCTCTGTGGCAGCAACATACTCAACCTCCGTGGTTGACAAAGCCACAGATTTTGTAGTCGTGAAATCCAACTCACTGTTGTCCCACCTACAATGTAAACATAACCTATCGTGCTCCTCCTGTTGTCTACATCTCCAGCCATATTTGAATCTACATAACCACTCAAAGTGGTGTCTGATCCATCTGTAGCACAAAACTGTCCCCGTGGTCCCTCTCAAATACCGAAGGATCCACTTTACTGCCTGCCAATGATCTCTACCTGGATCACTCATAAATCTACTCACCGCTCCCACTACATGGGCAATATCAGGTCTAGTGCATACCATGGCATACATCAAACTGCCAACCGCTGATGAGTAAGGTACCTTGGACATCTGGTTTCTCTCATGCTCTATCTTGGGACACTTGCTCCTTTGATAACTTGAAATGGCCTGCCAAAGGAGTCCCAACTGGTTTAACATCCTGCATATTAAACCTCTCCAAGACCTTCTTAATGTACTCTTCCTAAGATAAAGTCAGCTTCCAGTTCCTTCCTATCCCGAGATATCCTCATACCAAGGATTTGTTTGGCTGCCCCCAAATCTTCATAAAGAAAGGATTCACTTAGTTTGCTTCTTGAGTACTTTTATTTTCTGCATGTTTTTACTGTAACCAACATGTCATCCACATACAAACACAGGATAATATAATTGCCATCCTCAAATTTCTTTGTATACACGCAATGGTCAGAATGGCATCTAATATAACCTTGCTCCATCATGAAGCTATCAAATTTCTTATACCATTGACGTGGAGCTTGTTTTAGGCCATACAAGCTCTTCTTCAGTTTGCACACCATCTCCTCTTTACCTTTGACCTCATAGCCCTCTAGTTACTACATATATAGATCCTCCTCCAAATCACCATGGAGAAATGTAGTCTTTACATCAAGCTGCTCTAAATGCAAGTCTTGGCTGCAACTATTCCAAGAATAGTTCTAATTGAAGTCATTTTTACGGGGAGAAAAAATCTCATCAAAATCTATACCTTTTTTCTGTGCAAACCCCTTGACCACCAACCGGGCCTTGTATCTTTTCTTGCCTCCTTCTTCCTCTTTGACTCTGAACACCCACTTGTTCTGTAATGCTCTTTTGCCTTCGGGTAGCTTCACCAAATCCCATGTCTAGTTCTCCATGAGAACTAATGCTCCTCATCCATGGCTTGCTCCCACTTCTTCCTGGCATCTACTTGCATTGCTTCATCAAAGCTCTCTGGCTCTCCACTATCAGTGAGTAATAAATAATAAAGAGAAGGAGAAAAATGTTTAGGTTCTCTTCTTACCCTAGAAGACCTCCTCAATATAGGAGTTTGGGGTTCTTGTTGAGGAGGTTCTGAACTGATTCATGTGTCACTTTCCCATCCGGAAGATCCTCTACCGCTGCATATTCTTTTGGGACTCTTCCTGTTTTCCTGCAATTGTTTCTTATACATGACTTTCTCATTAAAGACCACATCCCTAGATCGAATGATTTTCTTATCCTTAATACTCCAACATTTATATCCAAAGTCATCACCACCATAACCAATGAAAGTACATTTTTTTGATTTAGCCTCTAACTTGGTCCTATCATCCTTGTCTATATGAACAAACACCTCACATCCAAAGACTCTAAGAAATGAATAATTAACTTTCTTACCATACCAAGCCTCCTTAGGTATGCCTCCATCCAAGGCACTTGAGGGTCCTCTGTTTATCAAGTATACAGTTGTGCTCACCTTCTACCCAAAAAGAAAGAGGCAATCCTACATGTAACCTCATGCTCCTAACACGTTCCATTATTGTTCTATTCATCCTTTCTGACACCCCATTCTATTGCGGAGTTCCTGGAACCATCTTTTTCCTGCGGATTCCATTCTTAGAACAGTAATCATCAAATTCATTGCTGCAATACCCTCCATTATTCGACTGAGACATTTTAGCTTAAGACTGTTTCATTCTCTACCAAGGCTTTCCATTTAACAAAAGTGTCAAATACATCAGATTTGTTTCTAATATAATAAACCCAAACTTTCCTTGTTGTATCATCAATAAAAGTAACATAATAAATTAAACCCCAAGAGATGATACCTGAGCCGGCCCCCACACATCAGAATGCACCAACTCTAACTTACTCTCTTTCTTTGTAGGTCCAACCTTGAGAAACCTTACTCGCTTTTGTTTCCCATATATGCAGTCCTCATAGAACTCCAAACCTATTTCTGTATATCCAGGAAAATCCTTCTTTATGATCTCCATGCCCTTATGGCTCATATGACCGAGCCTATAGTGCCACAATGTTGTATCTACTTCTGAAGTCACAAGATTACAAACATTAGTGCTATAAGTGGTTAAATATAAGGTTCCAACCTTCTTACCTCTTGCCACCACAAGAGCACCCTTGGTAACCTTCCAAGAGTCCGCTGTAAATATCACAATACAACCATCACTTCCCACTACCCCTACCGATATCAAATTTCATTTTAAAGTAGGCACATGTATGACATCCTTCAATAGCCATGTATTCCCATTCTGCATCTTAACCCAAACAGTAACCTTTTCCAACTATACTGCAAGGCTCATCATCACCAAGAAAAACATGCCCAAAATCCCCTGAACATAATCAACAAAATAATGCCTATGTGGAGTAGCATGGAAAGAAGCCCCGAATCTAAAACCCAAGATTCAAGTAATATTATGCAAAGAAAGAATCAAAGCATCCTAACATACATTACCCGTTGCCACATTTGCCTCCTTGTTTTCTTCCTGTTGTTTCTTCTTGTCCCGAAGCTCCCAACAGTCCTTCTTTGCATGCCCAGACTTTCCACAGTGCCAACATACTATCTTGCTTTTGGATTTTGACCTTGCCCGATCCTTCGATTTTCCACGGCTTCCTCTATTCTTCTGTCTCCCTCTAGTTTCCATTGTCAAAGCATTCCTGAAGTAGAAGATTCCCAGAGCTTTTTCTTCGCATTTCCTCGCTTAGAATCACCCCTACAACATCCTCAAACTTCAACTTTGAGTTAGTTGGAACCGAGTTGCTTACCGCCATTACCAAGCTATTCCAACTCTCAAGTAAAGAGCACATAATTAATAAAGCCCTAACTTCTTCATCAAATTCTATTGTAACCAAAGCTAGCATATTTACAATTGTATTAAAATCATTTAAATGATCTGCTACTGAACCATTCTCAGACATCTTCATATTAAACAACTTTTTCATTAAAAATATCTTATTTGAGGCAAAGGGTTTTTCATATAACTTCCTAATACATCCATCGGTGCTTTTGTAGTATTTTCCTTTGAAACATTAAATAATACCGAAGATGCAAGACTTAGCCGATTGTCCAAGTGCCTTCCTATCCAAAGCAAATCCATTCCGCATCTGTCATGCTCGAGGGTTTGTTCACCTTCTCAGATAACGGAGTATAAAGATCCTTCTGATAAAGGTAATCTTCCATCTGCATCTTCCAAAGACTAAAATTTTTCCCGTTGAATTTATCAACCCTAGATCTTCCATCATCTCGTCATAGCTTCCACTCAAGATAAAATTTCCCGTGATTCAACACTTCAACAAACCAAACCAGGCTCTGATACCACTTGTTAGGAAATGAGGGATAAAATATGCGAAATAACCCTCACAGAATCGCAACAGGAGAAACTAATATGTAGTAAATATTACAGATCTAAAATAAAAGTGCAAAATAAAATAACATAACACAAAGAGACAGTATTTAACATGGTTCACCTAATTTGGGCTACGTCCACCAAGAATCACTTGCTCATATTTTATTACAAGCCACCGCTCTCTCAATACAATACCCAGATCTGTTTGGAGCTATGTGCAACAAACTCTACATAAGTCACACCGAATTCATACACATCTCGCAATGTTACATTAACCCTACCATATGCACAAACCACATAAGTAAACAACTCGCATAAGTAGTTTTACAAAACCGTGGGTATCAAAACCATGGGCCAAAACCGTCCCATAAACCTATGGGTAAAAAATATGGCCCATATGAGAAAAGTGTGTTTCCCAAAGTATAACGAGCACGTTTAAAGGCCAAATTTTTTTTTCGAGGGTTGCGCCCTCGGACCCCATTCGGGCCCGACCCGCCCCAAACCTCAGCAACAAGACAACGTGGAAAGTGTACAAGTACTCTTAGTGTATAGTCTTCAACACTTTCTCACATGAAAACAGGATCCACACCTAACATGACATAGACCGCCCCATAAACTTCTACTTACATGTGTAAGATAGATTCATTTCCATTTCTTAAAGACATGAAGAGTCAATTAGAGAAGGAAGTTTGTCGAAGATGGTGTCAATACTTGTGTTATCACTTATGGTCCTTGTATTCATCATCACCACATTTTGGTTCATTGCTTTGGGTGGAAGATTCTTTATATTCTACTTTTTCATAATTCACCTCGCCTCCTTTTGATTAAACTCAAATGGAATATTGTAGTCTAATCGATGCTATAAGAGCATTAAATAAATGAAATAAAATGTAGTAAATAGACCTAAGCAACTAAACAAGTGAAATATAAAACCCTAATGTACAAAGAAGGTTAAGAAGGCCTTAGCTAATTTGTAGATGTCATGGAATTGTGTCACGGTGGATATCAAGCAGAACAAAGGAGGAAACGACCGCATGGGAGGTCTAGAAAGTACATATTTGGACTATTTGAGTATATTGGGGCACCCGGAGAGGGAAGGGTGCACAGGGTGCCCTGGTCCGAGATTTGGGTGCTCTAGTTATAGAAATGACCAAGGAACCTCCTCCGAGGTGTCACTAGATGTTCTCTTGTGTTCTTCTTTTGTCGCGTGTATGTCGCTATATTTTCACCAATGTTGTAATAAAGGAATCACCTGCAAAACCCCAAACAAAGCATCAAAACCCTAAAAAAAATAAAGATGCATATGAAGGGATCGGATTGTCCTTAGCGGCCACAATGGTGGACTTACTTAACTAAGTGTTGCACTACATCTCGGACTCCAATGTAGTTCTAGGTTTGTGTGCACGTAAATCATGATCTAGGTGCTCTTGTGTCGTTGCACTTTATGAGTAGCGAGCAATAACTAGAAGTAGAATGTAAGTAAATGACATGCATGGAATAGAATGAACTCCCCTCCTAAGAAGTTTGATGCAGATGAACCACCTTTATCCCTTGTGGTGGAGCTAGATGGATGCAAATGGAGTAATAGATTTTAGGTTGTGGAGCTGAATTGCTTCACAAAGGCATACATTTGAGGTTTACTAGTTTACACGAAGAACCGAAAGGGGTTGTGTAATCGGCTCCAGCCACTGAAGTAATCGACTCCAATCACCTGAAGCAACCGGCACCGGTCACCCTAGCAACCCGCACTTTGATTGGGTAATTGGCACCATTTAGGTAACCGGTTTCCTTTACATTTATGTTTTATTTTAGATGTCAAATTTGATTCGACGGTTGATTGTAAAGGTGATCTAAAGGTTGTAATTGCATGCAAAGGTGACCTAAGTTTGTATAAGCTTATATAAGCTAGAAAACTAGGGTTAGAACATAAGGATAGAGGAAGAATGTTAATTCTCCTTGGTTGAAGATGAAGAAGAAGAAAAAGAAGAAAAAGGTTGCATGAAGATAGAGCTTCAATGGAGAGAAGTTGGACAGAAGGAAATAGCAGGTACATCTGAATGGTGAGAAGAGTGTTATGTCTTCTATTGTATTTCCTTTGTATTGTCTTGTCTCAATGTAATGGCTTGCATAGTATGTAAAGCACATAGTCTTTCATCTTGTAGATCCACAAGTTGTTGTGAGATCTTGTATTGTAGATCCATGAGATCATGTTGTATTGTTGGTCCATAGGAGATCTAGTATTGTAGCTCGTTGGAGAGCTTGTGGGTACAGATAGTATCCAGATATTGTAGAGGAGGTTGTCTTCTTGTTTGCATAATGGTAGATGCAGAGATGGAGGAGAGACTTACTTCTTGGTGCATAGTTATGGTTACACATTGGTAGACCCATGTAAGAGGTATTGTTTGATTCATAGGAGAGCTTGCACAATGGGAGTCAGCTTGCTCCACGGTTATGTGATATTCTCTGGTGGTGTTTTGAGGCACGGTTGTAGTGCACTCATGTAGATCCGTTTAGATAAACGGAGGAGGAGATACCTTGGAGAGATGCCTATACTCTTGTATGAAGAGTTGGTTTTTATTATTGTTTATTATATATTGAGATCTTATGATTGGTGGACGTAACCAAATGGGTGAACCACGGTGCATGTTGTGTTATGTGTTCCCTAAAACTATAAAGAATATTTGGATTTTCTAGTTTATACAAATGCTAAGATTTTAGGGAATATATAGATCCGTATTTGCATGATTTGGTTTGTTATTGAATCATAACACTATTCTATCATCCCTAATTCCCAACTTCATACAAGAGTAGAGATGGCATTTCCAAGAGAGAAAGGGCTTGCTTCATGGTTTTGTTAGTGGTTTACCATGCCTGAGAGAAAGGTTTGTTTTACCTTATGAGAAAATCACAGAAGAGTATTAAAATCAAGTGGGAGCTAGAAATATAAGGTTGCTAGAAAAATACAGTGACCGGTGTCGGTATGGTATATTGATGTTGTGCAAGGTGACCATGGTCGGTTAGAGGGTAACCATGGTTGGTTAGTGAGAAACCAATGTCGATGACCTGTTTAAATAGAAAATCACATATTTGAAGAAATTGAGAAGATGCGGTGAATGTGTCTTGTTTCTTTGAGGTGTCCTTGGTTCTTGGAGGCACATACATGTTGGTTAGATTGTAGATCCAGAGTATAGAGGTATGGTTTGTTATCTTGGTATTAGGCTTGTATATTTTGGTTAAACATGCATGGTTTAGGATTACAGATCCAAGTATGAGATAGAGAAGCATATATGCATCCTTGGTGCGATTAGATGCACGAGCTTCGTTAGAGAGATTGAATATAATGGCACAAAATAAAGACGTGGCTTCCATGTAGAGAGGCGAGTACTTTAATTGAAGATGGGTGAGTGTCTTGGTGCTGGTAAGGTGATGTGTTTCATCTTTGTGTAATTTATTTACATGTATTGTTGATGTTAAGTTTTTGTACAAGATTTGGATGCTTCTTGAAATGACCGGCTCAACATAGTATCGGCTTTGATCGAGTAGGCACCTGGATTGGTGTACTATGCCAATTTTTGTGTTGTGATCATTCTAAGCAACACCGACATCGGTCAAAGAGGATTTTGACCGGTCACCGACCGTGGTCGGTCTCTATGACAATGAATTTGTATTGGGTTTTTTGTAGCAGAAGAGGGCATGGATGGTTTTAGTGTCCAATTTGGAGGATCAAGTTTCTTGCACAGAGTGTATAGGAAGAAATGGAGTAGATCACTTCAATGTTTGAATCAGAAAGAGGACGAGTTTTCTCGGGAGTCCAGTGAGACTTGCGTCAAATTCAGGTATCTCTATTTAGTTCATGTTTTATTTCTTTCGTTTGAAGCAACTGGTATTATGTTTGGATTGTGTGCACAAGTAAAATATGTACCATGGATATTTGGTGTGTTTGAATTTTATTTTCGGGATGTGTTGGAATCTTAAGGACAAGGGTATCTAGTCTAAGGATGAGATCCTCAATGAAAAGTCATGTTTAGACACATTTGCAGGTAACGGAGATGTTGAGTACATATGGATGAAAAGAAGGTGGTTCGGCCTACTTCACAAGAAGTCCAAACTTATGTGATGTAGAAGTATTCTTTGATAATAAGGGAATCAATTTTATATTTTCTTTCATCTTTTTATTTCTCACTGATATATATATATATATATATATATATATATATATATATATATATATATATATATATATATATATATATATATATATATATATATATTATTATATATATATATATATATATATATTAGAGATTTTGAGCTTGATCATTAGAGGTAGTGCAGGGGAGTTCACATTGAGTGGGAGCAAGCCATTTTTTGGAATTGCGTTGTTAGACACATATGCACGTGTAGAGTGAGAGGAGGATGCTACTATTCAGAGTGGCATGAGGCACAAGTTGTTTTGGAGGATAGTCATGGTTTTACAAGTATTTTGTGTTTAGTGCATGTTGATGTCACTTCTAGTTTTATTTTGTGGTGCTTGGATATCCTTATGGGATGGCAATTGATGGTTGTTCAGCTAGGTTAAGAGAGAGAGAAATGTTTTAGAGTTTGAAGGGTGAAAGAAGGAAAAATTGTTTATTATAATTGACAGGTGATTGGTAGGATCTGCCATGGTTTGTCAAGAGTTACAGTGTGACAAGTGTGTATTTACAGTTTATTGATGTTACCCTTGTTTTCTTTCATCTTGGATAATTGTGCAGTATGGTTGATGACATTTTTGTTGGTATTTGCACTAATTATTAGTAGCATGGTTAGCAGGTTGTTGTTGTTGACATTGATTAGCACATGATTCATGAGTGGCTTTGGAGTTAGTCGGTGGCAGACTTGGAGCTTCTAGAGAGCCTAGAGATATGGATGGATGTACATGGTGAGTTTTGTACATGTGGATAGATTATGTTTTGTGATTCTATGATGATGCAAATGTTTTTTGCACATGGATGCCTATGAGCATGGTTTAGATGCCCTTGAGCATGAGTAGGGGATGTTTGAATTTCCTCTTGTTACTATGTTACTCCATGATAGATATGTTTTCTATAGATGGTTGTCTTGGACATGCAAGTTGTTTATGCAGGGTTGGATTTGTAGAATGCAGTGTTGGATTCTTTGAGTTATGTAGGTGTTGTGGAGTAATTACCCATTGATGCATGTAGAACTCATTTTTGGGTTGTCTTTGCCCAAGATCTTGTTTTGCTTACGCATATTCTAGTTTGACTTGTCTTTGGTCAGTTGCATTGGTGGTTGCATGGAGACATGGATAGATGGTTGGAGAACATGGTTGGTTTTATAGATATGGATATGGTTGTGATTAAAGCTCAATACTTCAGTTTGAGTGGAAGATCTTACAGTGTGTTAGTCATAGTGGCTTGGTTGCATGAGACACTTGGTGTTATGATTCGGTGGGAGCTTGATGTATGGATAGCTCGTATATCACATATCCCTTTCCCATTCAAAGAGTTTTGGCCTATTTGCAATCAACCCATTCAAAGGAAAAATATAAGGGTGGCTACAAGTTATATTTAATTATTATAAAGTGCCATTAATAAAAATATATATATATATAGAGCACTTATAATAATTTATGACTTAATAATTATTAAATCAAGGATGGAAAAGGTTTAAAAATATAAAACTATCCATCCTAGGTGAAAAGGCGACTTGGAAAAAAGGAAAATGGAACATAGAAAGGATAAATGCCCATTTTACTATGTATTTCTAGAAAAATGTGACTTGCATTAGAAGGAGGAAAAGTTGGGAAAAGCATTTAATATGGGAAAATATTAAAGGTGTATAGGGAAAATCCTTGGGAACTAATTGGATATTGCCAATAGAGGTTCTTTTTGGTCTCTTCTTCCTTTATAAGGAGAAGTCGACTTGAAGGAAAGAGATTCCATACCATTTGATATTTTCTAATTTGTGTCTTAAGCTTGTAGCTTATGCATATTCTTTCATGTGGAAAATATAATTCCACTTTTTTGTTGGCAATCTAAATATGTGTTTTGGAGTAAGATCCCATAAAACCTATTTTTGGTGAGAGATCCATCAATTTAAAGCAGGGCATTTTATTTGTTTTTAATTAGTGAGAGATCTACCCACTTGTCAATTTTGGAGCTAAATTGATGCCCTAAATGTGTTAATAAATCATTATTTTAGGGAAAATTTAGGGTTTCGTATTACTACTATAAGAGAACTAAAACTATTTTGGAATATTATTCTTCATATTTTTAGATGGTGAAGATTAAGTTTCATATAGAACTCATTTGGACTTCTTAAAGCAAAAGATATTAATTTTAGAAGTTTTGGCTGTTTACTAATTAGGAGTTCACTGTAAATTTGTGCAGCATTCTATTGTTTAAAAAATTCCAAAAGGAGTTCTATAATTTTTTTATTGTTATTAAAGCTCCATTTAAAATTTCAAGAGATTTGAGCAAGTATTTTTGGATTTATTCACTATTTTTTTAGTTTTTGCCCTAGATTTAATTTTTAAAAAGAGCCTACAGATTCTAACAGACTGCAATTTGTCTATATTTTGCATATTTAAAGTTGGGATTACCTAAAATCCGTCCACAAGGCGGTAAAATAATGTCTGTTTTCGGGGACATTAGAGAATATCACATATAGTTTTTGAGTAGTTTCATGCGGACCCTAATGGGATATATTCTTTCAGAGAATATCCAATCTACAAGTAGATTAAATGCTTATTAATGAATCAATATTCATGTGTATTTATAAATTAATTGAATTTAGATTAAAAACCTATTAACTCCCCTAAACCGACATCAATTGGTTTAAAAAGAAAAAAACCTAAACAAAGAATACATGGAAAATCCTAAAATGGATCACTTTCTATGGGCCCAAGAGCATCCCAAATACTTTAGACAAATCTAAGAGTGTTCAAACACTTTAAGCTATCAAGGAGGAGGAAAGTGGGAAGAGAGAACAAAGAAATATGGAAGGTGTTTTATTAAATGGGTATCAATCCACATCCAGTAAATGTGGCAATACCTTATTTGATCAATACCCGCCAAATATACAAACTTATTAAAATTATACAATTTAATGACTAATAAATACTTAGAAGGATTTTTTTAGATGTCTAAGCAATATTATTATTACATGTCATTTCTACCATTATTAAATTACAGTCATGTCTGAATACTCTTTCAAATACGACCCTCATGTCTGTGGAAAATATGGGTATTCCACTTTTTTTACCAATCTCAAATTGTGTTTTCTGTGGTATATATAAGTATAAAACCTATTTTTATGTTAAGATTTCACTATCGATTTAAATAGACTTTTATTAGGTGTAATTTTAATTATGATTCAAATCAATTGCTTAAGAAATTCATTAATCTAAAAATATTCAATAAATCATTATTTTAATAATATTTTATTTATATTATTATTATAAGATGAACTAAGTTAATCTTATAACCACCCTAATCATGTGAGATTTGATGGTTGGCCCACAGAGATTCAGAAACCTAAAACCCGCAAATCAAAAGTAGGCAACAAAAATGAAGATTCAATATTTATTAAAGACCTTTTTAATTTAGTAAAACACTTATTCATTAAAATTATATTTTTAAAATTAGGAATTAATTGTCATTGGTAGATCGTTGTAGAATTATTAAGTTCATGTAGAATCACTATTATTCATCAAATTTTATAAATTATTGGATGATCTTAAGAATTGGATGCCTTCTGGAGGGTTAAATCTTCTAACTCCTTATCTAAATATAGCATCATGTGTTTTGAATTAATTTGTGATCTTACTATATAATTATTTTTAAAATAATCATGTGAGTCAGGGCCTAAGAGTCTAATATATCCTCCATGTGTTTGATTTCATGGTTGTTAAAGCATTTGCTTACTAGATTTTCACATGTTTTAAAATGTATAATTTGATGGTCGGGCGTACTTATTTTTAAATATTTGAATAAAAGTCGATAATCAAATGAAAGGGCCTCCAATTCATCTACGCAGGGCATCGAACGGAAGGAAAAAGTTTATCAGTAGGAGAACATGACAACATTACATGGATGTGCACATTATCCACATGGCGTGATTGGATGTTGATAATTGTTTTTTCGTAAAGTGATTTAGAACATAGTTATATGGGTATTATTTTTTATAATTATTCCAATGACCATTACATTGACTTGTCCTAATGGGAGGCTTGTTCACCGTGCAATTTCATAGGTATAGAAAGATGTGGGCTACGGGAGAGTTAATGACCTAAGAAATGGATTTTTCCATGGTAGAAGATATTTATTTATTTTGTTTTATTTATCCTGAATTCGTAAACATTTATTTCCCCTATAGTAATATTGATTAGTTTTCTTTCATCTCCACCTCATATGAGAATGGAAGCTCTTTCATATAGAGTGCTTCGTCATCTTTCCTATTTTTGATGAATATTCATAATTCAAATAAAGAATACTTGCTAAAAACCTTTTCGTGATATATTAATATCATAGCTTCCCTCTTTGGTGATGGCGCATGAAACTTTACACGTGGGTTTTATTATTTGGGTTAAGAGAATTTGAAAGTAGAAGATGGATTACTTGTAAGGATCCAAAACTTTATCACCCTTCGATTAACCACTTTTAGTCTCTTAATGGAAATACGTTTGTGTTCATTTGCTAAATTCCATCAACAATGGAAAACATATTATAAGACACGACACCAATTTGAGAACTTTATATTTTATTTATTTAATAAATTAGTAATTGGTGGCTATACATTGTACTTCTACGGTGGCATGTATCATGCACATTTACATTTGTTTCATACGACCCACATTACCCACATAACTATAAAAATGGGTATTCCAAAGTACCAACCTCAACTCGGTTATAAAGTGCTGCTCTGTGGTGGTTTTAGCATTGTTTATGATGGGTTCCACTTTTGGGACAAACACTCTTTGCAGGTGAGTAATTTTATTATTTTAGATGAATTGCTTCCGAAATTTTGATTTAAAATTCAATCCCTAATTTTATTATTCATTTTTTATTTAAAATTATTAAAATATGGGTGAGTTGATTCTAAAATTTAAAATTTTCATAATACCAAGGATGAGATTTGATGGCTGACCCCACCTTTCAAACCAAAAATCTATGACGTTAATACGTTTTGAATAGCCCATCTATATCTGTTAAATAATTTATTTTATTTAGTAATTTGAAAAATACATTGTTTTTAGCTATATTTACAAGTATTGGGTAAGTTTTAGGAATTATTTAATGTGTAGGAATCAAGCTCATCAAATTGTATAAATTATTCATTTCATTGCACTTAATGGAGGGTTAAATCTTCTTTGCATCTATCTTAGGAGAGTGAAGCATCATGTGTTTTGAAGATAAACTTCATTTTCGTTACGTAGCATACTACCATGGAGAGAGGGCCTAATGTTTTATGTTCTTCTATATGCCTATTTTGATTGTTTGGTGGTATGAGCTTACCTACACGTCACATGGTAAAATATATGATGGATGGCTTCACGTCCCTAAATAGGTTGAATAAAGGATAATCAAATGCAAGAAAATCCAATTCATCTACGCATGTATCATGGGGAGGGACAAAGTTTATCATAGGAGAACAGGACAACATTACATGAAATTCAAACATTATCATGCAGTTGTGGATGTTGATAATTGTTCTTTTTTCCTACACCCATGATTTCAGCCAATGTTTGTAGTGTATTTATCGGTATTCTTTCTCTTAAAATTCTTTCATTGATCATGCTAAATTGATATTGTCCAAAGGCCACAGACACAAGTCGCATTGAAAATTTCATAGGTATAGAAAAAAGTTCCAGGATGTTAAGGTTCAACCTAAGAAATGGCATTTGTCCATGGTAGATGTATGCCATGTAATATGTATTTTGTTTATATTTATCCATGATTTCTAAATAAACTACATATGTAATTTTTGGAGTGCTATAGTAATATTGATTGTTCTACCCATATAAAAAGGTTCTCCATCATATGAACCCTAATATCCCTTGAACCTTATCCTATAGATTATATTTAATTGGATGATGAATATTATAATTCAAATAAAGAATATCTTGCTAAATAATTTTATAGATTGTAATGGACAATTTGTTGGTGTTTTTAAAACATGAAATTGAATAAGCATGTCATGGAAGAGAATTTTGATAAGAGAAGATGGATTTCTTGTAAGGATCCAAAAAATTATCCTTCATTGAAACCTCCTTGTTTTAGTCTCTTAATGCCAAATACGTGATTGTAGGCTTGAAACTAAATTTGAAGAATCAATGTAACAAACTACTTGATAAGATTTTTTTCAATTTGAGAACTTTATATTTTATTTATTTAATATTATTATTTGTATCACTATACTTGTATTTTCTCTCTTTTCTCAAAGTATACCATCACATTTTACATTTGTTTCATTAGTATAACATTACCACATAACTATAAAAATTTATCCATTTTGACCTCAATGTTATAAAGTTTCCATGTTGGTTTTAGCATTGTTTATGATGGGTTCCACTTTCGGATGGATGTTCTTTACAGTGAGTAGTTTTATTATTTGAGATTAATTGTCCAAAATTTTGAAATTTGATTTAATATTCAATCCCTAATTTTATTATTCATTTTTATTTAAAATTATTAAAATATGGGTGAGTTGATTCTTAAATTTAAAATTTTTAATAATAGAGGACGAGATTGATGATGTTGACCACACCTTTCAAACCAAAAATCGATGACATTAATACATTTTAAATAGCCCATCTATATTTGTTAAATACCATTTTTAATTTAGTAATTTAAAAAATACATTGTTTTTTAGTTGTATTTACAAGTATTGGCTAAGTTTTAGGAATTTATTTAATGTGTAGGAATCAAACTCAACAAATTGTATAAACTATTCATTTCATTACACTTAATGGAGGGTTAAATCTTCTTTGCATCTATCTTAGGAGAGTGAAGCATCATTGTTTTGAAGATAAACTTTATTTTCAAGTTACGTAGCATACTACTTATGGAGAGAGGGCCTAATGTTTCATGTTTTTCCATATGCCTATTTTGATTTTTTGGTAGTATGAGCTTACCTACATGTCACATGGTAAAACCTATGATGGATGGCTTCACGTCCCTAAATAGGTTGAATAAAGGATAATCAAATGCATGAAAATCCAATTCATCTACGCATGTATCTGGGGTGGACAAAGTTTATCATAGGAGAACATGACAACATTACATGAAATTCAAACATTATCATGCAGTTGTAGATGTTGATAATTGTTCTTTTTTCTAACACCCATGATTTCAGCCAATGTTTGTAGTGTATTTATGGGTATTCTTTCTCTTATAATTCTTCCATTGATCATGCTAAATTGGTATTGTCCAAAGGCCACAGACACAAGTCGCATTGAAAATTTCATAGGTATAGAAAAAAAGTTCCAGGATGTTAAGGTTCAACCTAAGAAATGGCATTTGTCCATGGTAGATGTATGACATGTAATATGTATTTTGTTTATATTTATCCATGATTTCTAAATAAACCACATATATAATTTTTGGAGTGCTTATAGTAATATTGATTGTTCTACCCATATAAAAAGGTTCTCCATCATATGAACCCTAATATCCCTTGAACCTTATCCTATAGATTATATTTAATTGGATGATGAATATTATAATTAAAATAAAGAATATCTTGCTAAATAATTTTATAGATTGTAATAGACAATTTGTTGGTGTTTTTAAAACATGATATTTAATAAGCATGTCATGGAAGAGAATTTTGATAAGAGAAGATGGATTTCTTGTAAGGATCCAAAAAATATCCTTCATTGAAACCTCCTTGTTTTACTCTCTTAATGCCAACTACGTGATTGTAGGCTTACAACTAAATTTGAAGAATCAACGTAACGAACTACTTGATAAGAATTATTTTTTTCAATTTGAGAACTTTATATTTTATTTATTTAATATTATTAATTTTTTCAATATACTTGTATTTTCTCTCTTTTTGTTCAAAGTATATCATCACATTTTACATTTGTTTCATTAGTATAACATTAACATATTTAGAAATATATATTTTTATTATTGTCATGCATTTCACAAAAGATATATATAAGAAAATTGATTGAATTGTTAAATATCAGTGGTCTACCACCATATCTTTTTTTAAAGTTATTAATTGATATTTGAATTAGATACGATATTCATTCATCCTAATTTCACCAGTGCAATTATTTTTTAAAAATCATTTAATAATTATGAAGAGTGATATCTAGGTTGTATGCACATAATTTGAGTCATTTATAGATACATCGCCATCTGAATTTTCATATGCTTCTAAAGAGTGTAATGCAATATGTTGACCTAATAACATTTTTCCTTTTAAAAATATATTTATATACTTAGATTTTAAGTTATTTTCTACTTCTAAAACACATTTAAATGCTTGGATGTTTGAAATTCTTTTCTCGAGTATTTATTTTAAAGAAATATATTGGTTTCATTATTTTCAATCCCATTTATATTATCAATCATAAACCCCTCTTCATTTACACATTAGATGATATATATTTGTTTAAAATTTAGGGAAATTCTAGCTTTATCAATACTTTTGTGACTTCTTGTAGGATACGGTTCCTTTATCAATCAGTAGTGGTCTATCATTAAAAAGTATATGTAATGTTGTCACTATTTCTACACTGCCCTTAACTCTACCTTCTTCTTCCTCCGCCTTGATTCTTTTTGATGAAAAGTAGGATACATGTAAGTAAAAAAAAGGATACCTCGGAATACGTGTTTGCCCAAAAAATTTCCCTCAAATTTTAGTAGAAGCATTCCAAGATGTATGTGTCATGTATGTATTCCTTATTGCAACATCAACGTTAGGTACATTAGTTATCCAAAGGGAAAAGAAAATAAAAGATGATTCACATTGTATTAAAAAGAGGGAAAAATAATTGAAACTAATGGAAGGTGGATTGCTATCTCGAGAGTCCCCTCCCTTGTAAATATGTGTGTTTTTCCTCTGGATTGTAACCCTCTACTTCATGTGTGGAACAAATAAGAGGCTCAACTAATTTCTCTCGCCCCTTCCTCCCACTTTTGAAAAACAAAAAAAAATCCTTCAAAACAAGTGCGATCTTCATGCTTCCTCCAGTTGTTAGTGCAATATTTTCATTTAGAATTTCATTTTATCATTCATCACGTATATCTACATATGTTTCCTCCATTTTTATCTTATAATCTATCATTGCTTCCCTCTACATATTTACGATTTGTTCACATTGTGCTTTATTTCTAACACCACTAAAATTTTTATTTTTTTTTAAATTCTTCCACTATTTTTTCCTAGCATTCAATGGAATTGGACAAATATCACACCAGCACACAAAAATTAGAATTAGAGAGTGTCGGTTGAGAGCTTATTATTAGTTATTGGTAGTTATTGGGAGGATAGCTTTTATTTTTTTAGCAGGAGGTAGAGGGTTTGCGGCGTTGGGCAAATGAAAATGGAAATGGAAATGAAGGAGAGGAGGAGGTTTCACATGTTGGTGATCCCATTTCTAGGGGGGACATATAATTCCCCCTTTAGATCTCACTCATCTTCTCGCCTCTCGTGGACTTGCTCCCTGACCACGGTGCTCACCACCACTGAAAAACCAACCCTTGTTTATCTCTCTCTCTTCTCACCGCTTCTTCCCTTAGATAAATGGCCTCCATATTCAACCTCTCATCCTACTATTCCTCCCACCCAAGGAATGCCCCCACATATTGTGAAAACATGGGACAATTCCCTCTACACCTTATCCCTCTCTTCATCTATTATTTCAAACAACTTACAAGTTGATCCCTTAGATAAATGGATCCTTCAACAATGTGAAGCTCAACTAGCCAACATGCTCGATGCTTACAGCCGGTCCGGCTTCCTCCGTTGTGTTTAATTTGGGCCTCCTCTATATATTATCAATGATTTCTTCTTGGGTTAGAGACACATGACATATCGGCCAAGTTTTGGGAATACCTGAAGATAGTCGTATTCTATCCATCAGCACATTTTCCAGCAGCGAAGAATCTCATTGCTTCTTCTTTCGTACTGGCAAGGCATGGTTACCAACTCACAACGAAAGATAGAGGGAAGTCCATATTCACCGAGCTTCCTCATCCCGATGGAACTTTTCCCAAGTCTAAAATATCTTGTTGATTATCCGAATGTACAAGCCCCGGATCAACGGTCTTAAAAAGAGAAGTGAACACAATTCATCAAAGATGGATACAATTTGAACGTCAACATTGGGGTAGTATCATCAACATCGTTGATGATCGGAAGGTCTTTATATCGATCATCCTGGAAAAATGGGAACTCAAACCAGAGATTTTCTAGCCAACATCCCTCTTTGAATCCACTAAGCATACCATACCTTCCATCGATTCATGCCGGTCCCCTCGCTTCCTCCCGTTGTGTTTACAAACATCTAACGGGACACCCATAATTTAGGAGGGAAACCCAAATGCAATCAAGGAACCAAGATTAGTAAGAATTATTTGGGAACTTACTATCTAAAGAGGGCTCGACTCATAGCCCCTGAAACCGATGAAGATATGTTGTATATATTTGCTTTGGGAGCGTTGTTGTTCTGGCCCCGGCCTTCAACAGAAAAATAGAGGATGTCAATGCAGAAATTGAGAGGTAAAGGAAAGAATCATTCATATGGGTTATCAAAGACCCACCCTATTCTCGTCGTGTATGATGCCTGACCAAAGCATATCTTTTCACTTTGCCAAGGAGTGGCAAATATGGCGGTGTGTTACCACCTGGTTTTGAAAAACACACGAAAGATAGAGGGCTGGTTATCGATGGTCACTGTATGATGATCCGATTCATGCCAAAGGTGGGCTTCTCGGCCATTGATCCTCTCCCACTCTTCGAAGTTGGCGGCGGTTTTGTTAGCATAAATGCCTTTGTGGATGGAATTCTTGTATGGAGAGCATCACGCTCGGAGTTCCATTGATTGCATGGCCACGATGGGTGCAGATCACCAACAATGCCTTGTTGTTTGTTGATTATCTCAAAGTCGTGGTGGAGGAAGAGATTATGCGAAGGCCCCACCGCAATGCTCAACGAGGATGACTTAAAAAGAGCGGTGAACACACCTTTTTGCACTGCACTTTGGGGAAAAGAAAGCAAAAGGACATTGAGAGAGGAGTTGAGCAGAAGAAAGCGAGAATGGAAGTGGAAATAGGGGATCTTCTTGGAAAAACTTGGAAGGCTTTGTCACATAAATCAAAAAAGTTGACTACCATTTATTAATTGGTGTGTATTTCGGACCACACAACTTGACAAGTGTGCTCATGTTTTATTAACTAAGCTATAAATTGAAACTAATATTTACATAGCTTTAAAATCAAATTCTAATTAAACAATGAACCATCAAGATAATATTTTAAAGGAAATGCTTCTTCAATGCATAAATGAACCTATTTCCTACTCTCTATGATTGCTAACTTAAACTATGAACCTATGAAGAACATAAGCAATCAAAGTGGATTGTTACTTGATCTCAAAGATTGAGAATGAAATCTCACCAAGAATGGCTACAAGGCCATTTTAGTTCTTCCCATATTACTCAATTTTGAGTGAAAGGATGCAAGATGGAGAAGCTATTTCCAACAATGGAGAATGACTTAAGATCAAAATGCTTATAGTATTTCTCTATTCAAAGCGTGGTGCAAGAAGAAAGTTAAGGAGGGTTCTTATATAGCTTTCTTAAAGAGGAAAGGCTAGCAAATTGATGAATGTGGGATAAAGGTAAAACAAGATTACGAATGGATAAGGTTGCTTTATAAAATGTAATCTTGATTTAGAAGAGTTTAATTTGTCATTAGTAAGTCATGGGAGTTGGGGATGTTTTAATTAATCAAAGGTGATTAATTAATAGGTAGATGTAAGCTTATAGAAGCTAATTAGAGGAAAATTAGTATGCTTTGTGGGATGTAAGAGAGGAATTTGATCCAACAAATGGTAATTTATTGATTTAGAGTTGTCAATGATTAATTAATAATAATTAATTAACCCAAGTAGAAGGGGATATTAATTAATGAAAGGTCATTAATTGACATCTTTAATGATAAGAAGGCTAATTAATTAACGAATGATCATTAATTAATGAATATGAAGAGGATGTTAGTTAATTAGCAAAAAAGTGCTAATTATTACGGAAATGATGAGAAAGAGGATAATTAGTGTAATCTTAGCATTAAAAGTTGTGTAAGTGGATTTTAGTTGTTACTACATCTCGCCCTCGTTGGGGTGGCGTAAGTGACACCACTTCAAAGATAGTACACAAGTACAAACAATTTTTTTTTGAAGAAATAGAAGAAAAAATTAATAGAATGAAGGATGCCCCCTCGAGTGTCGATGGGGTGATCAAAGAAGGAGATTGACAATCGAAAAGATAAAAGAACATAAGAAGTAGAAGAATTGATCCCTTATTTGCCAAGTTACTTTTGAAGAAAAGTGTTGATAGAAGGAGAGTAGTATGGAAGAAAAATGAAGATGAAAAGAGATGGATATAGCTATCATCTTGTCGATGTAAAAACCAACTTTATTTCATCATTTTGCTTATGATCGACGTCATCGGTCCTTATTAAAAAGAATGAATGAAGTGTAGTATGACATGAAAATCCATATACAAACAAATGTCCATAGCTAAAAACACCAACTCCATGCAACATACAAAATGCAATGCAATACGAGAAAGTAAAAGATGCCTAACTCCCTGCAACATACATAATGCAATGCAATACAAGAAAGTAAACAAGATAACTCCTGATAGAGAAACATAATGCAATGTTTTTGTTATCAAGCTTTGATTTTGACTGTGCAAATTAACGACAAGGTTAAAATATGGTTCCCCAAGCAAGTATACATTAAAGGGGAATAATGGAGGACACTTGGGTTCTATGAAAACCAAAGCTGCACTATGAAACGAGTACTAGACAACCTGATTACGCCCTAGAGTACAAACATAATAGCAAATCAGCTTTGTTAATGGAGGTAGATCAAGATGATCCATGAGTCGCACACAAGAACAAGCGAGAACCAAAAGAGAGATTTTACAGAATGATTTTTATTGTTTTTAATTTTTGAGAAACATATTTGAATGTTTTTTTATTTTGAATTTTTTGAAACTATGTACAGGAAGACAAAGAAGCGTGGATTCCCCCAGTGATAGATGGGATGTACAAGGGCAGAATGCCACACGTATGCGCAAGAAAGTGAAGATGTGAAAATTCCCGGTGATTAGGTGGGAGTATGCAAAGGAAAACTCTTCACACGCTGAAGGGGGATCAAGGCCAATATAAATATAGGCTCAATCATGAATGAGCAAGGATGCCCCCAGCGTAAGGTGGCCAAGAAACACATGAGAGAAAGGAAGTGGGTGATTGATTTATTAAAGGGGGACAAATGTGTCCACAAACATAGAAAAAAGGACATTCTATACACATGGATGTTCTAAATGATTTTGAAGAACATAGGATGTTATGAAAGTATTGAGAAGGTGGTTGATGAAAAAGTGATTAGCCCAAGGCACAAATCATGAGACAAGACATGCGCTAAAGCAATATTTTGAACAAGGTCCAAAAAGCAACACTTGGTAACATACTAATCATGTTTACTCATCAAGATCCCGTGTGTGCATGTGGAAATGAATTACCTCTTGAAGGAAAGAGTTGATAGACAACAAGTGAAGACCCTAGCTAATGTGTAGGAATGATTTAGTTTGAAAGGTGATGTGTAAATGGATTGTGGAAAGAGAGTCATACATTGCTCCATTGCAATGTCAGACGTCCATAGCCCCAATGGAGATGCATTTGATTCTAATCAAAACATTGCTATACTTCCGATCAGGGCATCCATAGCTCTAATAGAGATTATTGAAATACCCCAAGAGAGAGTTATATATAAATTTTCTTTTGCTTTTAGCTTTTGCTTTGTTGATTGATTGATTTTGATTCTTTTTCTTTCTGAAAACTTATTTCAGCTCTCTTTTTTGACAAGGGGTTAAGAACCACTAATTTCTTGATGGAAGGATGTGGAAGTGATTGTGATGATGACATTGGCTAGTGTCAAAAATACACCCAAAAATTCTACCCAACAAGTCTATTATATGTAGATAGTGATAGGATCTCTAAGAGGTCAGTCGTTCTTTAATTTACCAAGGTTATGAAAGACCAATGTCAAATGGATACCATAGAGATAAATGTCACAAAATGTGTGCGAATAGGCTAACCACAATAAGATCGAAGGGATGAAAATGGTGGATGACTTGTAGATGAATATGAAAGAAAGGGAAGAAAGAACATCCATGTGTACGCAATACCTAATTGCAATGTTTGATATTTGTACCTTTGATTTTGTTTTTGTAATGTTTTAATGTTTTCTCATTTTGTTTGTATTTTTGAACTATTTTATGATTTATTTTTATTTTTTGGAAGTTGGGACCAGCAATGTCAATCTACATGATAAGATCCAACAATGATGTGTGACTTCCTTGATAAGGGAGACTAAGCACATTTGTTTATCAAGAGTGATATTATCCCCGATCTCGATGATCGTGGTGAGTTCACACTCAACAAATGACTATGATTTGTCTTGAAACATGGGTTTTGTATGTGGGAGTTTGAGTTCCCTATCCATAGGTTTCTACACTTTGCGCCATACTTGATGGGTACGTTGGTGTGCATTCTGGAATCACGTTTGATTTTGAATTTTATAATTTTTTGAGTTGTTGGGAGCTTTGGAGCTCTTCAAAGTTTTGATCTTAGCTTGATAAAGAACATGTTTGGATTTCTTATAAGCTAATGTTTGACTTGTTTAATCCCGAGAAGTGAGAAGAATGTGGATGTTTAGATTTGATGAGAGGAAAGGCGGTGGGCTTGCCACAATCTTTGGTAGAAGAATAATGTGATGGATGAAAAGGATACGGTCCAAGGATTGAATAAGATGGGTTGCAGGGAGGTGATATATAGACAGGAGACAAAGGGCTACTAGTATGTGGCCCAAGAATAGAAGAAGAAGGGCTACTAGGACGTGACCCATAGATGTAAGATGATGGGCTACCAGGATGTGGCCCAAGAATAGAAGATGATGGACTACCAGGGGTGATCCATACATAGAAGACAAGGGGCTAGTGGGACATGCCCCAAGAATAGAAGATAGTCGACTACTCAAAAGTTTCACACAAATAGAAGAGGGAGGGCTACTAGAAGGTGACCCACACCTAGACGAAAATGAAGGGCTACTTGATGTTACCCCATAAGAGATTGTGATTGAGGAATTATGATAGACAAAGAGTGATTGGGTGATGAGAAGATAGGCCATGGATCAATGAAAGACCAAGGAGTTTCATCACATAATGAATAATGTGAAGATGGAAGAATAAGAGGAGGATCAAGTTACATGATTTGAGGCTCTTCCTCTGTTTCTTGATAAAAGGAATCAACATTTTCCTCACAATATGTGGATGCATCGAAGTCTAAAGAGAATCCTTGTTCGTAATCTGCTAAAGGCATATATTCATGTGCCCCTATAAATTCCCTGATTGTTTCTTCATTCTGAAAGAGATCAATTGGTATGAGTTGTTGATCGACCACCAAGGGTTGATTGGAAGAAAGAGATTCAATTGGTTTGGAAGACTTAGAAGATGTTTGATGATGATTGATAGAAGAAGATGATGTGAGGGACGAAGAAGATGTGGAGCTAGATGTCTCAGGAGTAGAAGAAGGTGGTGTGGACCTACCTATACGATGGTATATCATCTATAAACTAGTAGGATTAAGTCCAAAGTCTGTAGATTACAACACATGGGTCGATTCAAATGTTTGACTAGAAGGACTTTGAGTCACACAAATCTTCAAAGAAGGAAGACTTAGTGGGGGTGATTGATGAAGAAGGTCTTGCGAAGAAGGGGAGGACCATGATTCAAGAATCGCATTGGATGAATAATAACAAGGGTCCTACAAAGAAAGAGAGGACCACGATTCAAGAATTGTATTAGATGTTTGATTGGAGGGATTTGGAGTCGCGCATATCTTCAAAGGAAGAAGACATCGTTGAGGCGATTGATAAAAGGGGTCTTGTGAAGAAAGGGAGGACCGCGATGTAGGAGTCATATTAAATGTATGATGAAGAGGGTCCTACGAAGATAGGGAGGACCATGACATAAGAGTCGCATTAGATGACTTAGGAGTCGAATTAGATGAATCCGAATAGTAGTTTGGATCTGAATCATCAGAAGAGTTAGAGGAAATATTTGGATTGGAATCCTTAGAAGAAGAGGGAATGTTTGGATTAGAATTAGAAGAAGAGTGGGGAAACTCGAATAATAATTTGGATCAGAAGTTTCCAAATCATACCATCGACTATGAGATGAAGGTGGGGAACGAGTTACTCGGATGGGTTCTCTAGTGCGAAGAACCAAATGAGGTTTGGTCATGATGGGTGTCTTTTGATTTGTACACCAAAACTTTGATTCCTTATTGTCATATGTATAAGGGACCTTGCGATAATCAGTCATTTTTGGCATGTGTTGGGTTCAAAGGTCTAGACCTAAATTGTATGATCAAACTTCTTCAAAGTGAAGAAGGTTTCATGTTGATTTGGGCAACATAATGACAACCAACTAGACATTTCGCAAAGATGGGGATGCTTGTGTGATTTTCCAAAAGGGAAGCTAAGAAAAACATACATCATGATAACGTAATTTCAACAATCCAACAAGGTTTGGACAACAAGTTGCGAGTGCAAAGAATCAAAGGCTCGAAAGGATTGTCCTTAGAAATATAAGTCTATAAGGTGAACGATCACAAGGAACAATCATACAAGCTCAAAACACAACACCACTCAAACTTAAGTGATAAAAAATGACCAAATAATAATGAATGATAAAGGATTAATGGATCAAAGTGATTGTCATAAATGGATAAGTCAAAATGATGAATGAGACACAATCACGCAAATTTTGTTTGTAAACCATTTAGTCAAATGGAGTACTTCCTAAGTCTGTTTTTGGAAAGGTAGTTGGTGTTGTAAGATAATTAACAAGATGTCCCTACTTATGTCAAGTTCAAAGACATGAACAAGGCGTAAGTAATAACAAGAAGTTAATGTGACCTCCAAACAAGGTATACGAGAAGCAAGCCCAAATTTAATTAATACCTATATCTCAAAAGTGTGTGTTACGAGTGTGACACAACAATGTCACCAAGATATGTTAACCAAACTTTGTGAAAAAGTAAGGTATTGATATCAAGATGATATTGATATAACACAAACAAGTGGTAACACGTAGCACTTTTTCGAAATTGAGGTAGTAATGGAATCAAACTAAAAGCTTATAGTATAACTAAAAATTGTTAAATTGTGTATAGTGTAACCTTACAATGTAGATATTTAGGTCAAATTTACAAGAAACAATACGTAAATACCAAAATTGTAGTGATACAATATAAACAAGGTAAATTTTCAAGGAAGTTCAAGATGATGAACCACGCCTAACTATGATGATGATCCTGACGTGGGTATTAAGATCACAAAGGCTACCAATGATATGAATATGTCTCCACACACTTTAGACGTTTAACTTACCCAGCCGCAAACATGGATGGGCGTAAATGGACAAAAAAGTGGCGAAACAATCAATTGATAACGCAAAGGTAGTCACTCTTCTTTTGATCAACAAAGTGTCAAAAGAAAGTGAAGGAAGTAGATCAAAATGGGGGTGAAAAATGTTGGCTTTACTTGGTAGAGTTTCGCCTTGCCTTAAGGCAAGTGAAAAACTAAGAAAAAGTAACGCTTCCCACGTTTCATGATGAATGATGGCTCACAACTCAAAATTGTTTTGAAATGGTCAAAGTGGGCTCCTGGCCAAAGATATCTTCCTAGGTGGTTCTCTCAACTAGGTGTTACAAAGTTGTCTTAAGCGAGCTCGATTTACCCAAAAAGTCACAATGACTAATTTGGGAGTATCTCAGCTTTACTTTACCCCCTTCAAGAACAAAGTGGGCAACAAGTGCATCCATCGTGTACTCTCACTGGGGTCACCATATAGACAATCGTAACACTAACTCACAAGGAAAAACTAGTCAAGTAGGTTGTGTGGAGCACTTCCCATTTCGTCCACAAGGTTCCCTCTTACGTGGACTACTTTGGGGTTCCTAGGACCACCCCCATTGTTGTAGCTTAAGGCTTATGCCAAAGGGGTTATGTCCTAGTTTTAAGCGGATGGGATGTACCCTTATTCGAACCTGCAAATACAATGTTTTGAATGTGGTGTGCTTTTTATCTTGTTTAATTTGATGTGGTTTTCTTGAACACCTTTTGGAAACCTACATGGAAACTGTATTAGTAGCTTAATTTTGTTTGAACTCCTTGCTTTGACAAGCGTTTTTAGGTCCTACACTCAAGCGTTAGTAGTTCTCCAAGTAAATCATATTATTTAAAAGAGGATTAAGAGTTGCTTTTGATTCTCAAGATCATCCAAGGATGCAAGAGAAGAGCATACACAACAAATAGTCCAACTAAAAAGTAAACAAAATCTTTGCAATCAATGAACCCTACAAAAAGCTTGATAAATGTTCATTCCCTTAAACCAAAAGTGAAAGATGAAGTTTCCAATTTACCAAATGTTATAAAATGAAGACTAAAGTTGTTTTTGATTCTCAAGATCACCCTAAGGTGCAAGAGAAGAGCATACACAAACTTTAGCCGAACTATATAGAAATGGAAAACTTCAAATCAAATGACCATTGAAAAATGCTTTGTAAAAGGTTCATTCCCTTAAGCAAAATAAATAATCAAATTTCCAAGTTTAATCCAAATGTTAAAAAGATAGAGATCAAATTTGTTTTTGATTCTCAATATCACCAAAAGGTGCAAGAGAAGAGCATACACAAGCTTTGGTCTAAATCAAGTAAAGCATGGAAATACAACATTCATCAAAACATTAGACATGTTAGAAAATGACCATTTTAAAATAAAAGGAAAAACCTATAATTTTTGTAAGTATAAATCCTAAATTTATGTTTTCATTCCATAGTTAACTTTAATACCTTTCCAATGTAGAAAAATGGAGTTATTTTGAGTTTGGGAGAAAAAGTTATGGCCTTTGGAAGATGGGTTACACATATGCTCTTATGCTCACCGGTATGCACTTGACATGCACTCAAAAATGTCAAAAAAATGTCCCTTAATCTACAAAATGGTCAAATTTTTCTAACCAAGATTCAATTTTGACAAAACCCATCACATTAATATATGAATAGAAGACTCAACGCTATCAAACATTAACATACATGCTCAAAATTCAAGATTTTCAAGAAATTGGCAAAACTAGCATGTAGAATAATGAAAAAGTAAGCTCTAAAAATGAAAACATGATGAAATTTTAAAAAAATCACCAACATTCAATTTTGACAGCAACCCATCACATTATTATGTAAATAGAAGACTCAAGCACTATCAAACACTAACCTACATGCTCAAGAATTTAAGATTTTCAAAAAATTGGCAAAACTAGCATGTAGAATGATGAAAAAGTAAGCTCTAAAAATGAAAACATGATGAAATATTGAAATTTTTTCACCAAGATTCAATTTTGATAGCAACCCACCACATTAATATGTAAATATAAGACTCAAAGCACTATCAAACACTAACCTACATGCTCAAGAATTTAATATTTTCAAGAAATTAACAAAACTAGCATGTAGAATGTTGAAAAAGTAAGCTCTAAAAATGAAAACATGGAGAAATCTTGAAATTTTTCCATCAATTCCAATTTTGACAGCACTTCACCTCCTTTATACCTATAAGGAAGACTCAACACATGCAAACTCAACAAAACAAGTTAAGAAAAATAAGTTAGATCAACATGTGTAAAAGAGGGTTAGTAACCAAAAATGAAACTTAACTACAAAAACTTGAAATTAAGTGTAAATGACAATGGAGTAAGTCCCACCAGGTGTGCCAAATGTGCTCATGTTTTATTAACTAAGCTATAAATTGAAACTAATATCTACATAGCTTCAAAATCAAATGTTAATTAAACAATGAACCATTAAGATAAGAGCTTAAAGGAAATGTTTCTTCAATACATAAATGAAACTACATGCTAAGCTATTTCCTACTCTCTATGATTGCTAACTTAAACTATGAACCTATGAAGAACATAAGAAATCAAAGTGGATTGTTATTTGATCTCAAAAATTGAGAATGAAATCTCACCAAGAATGGCTACAAGGCCATTTTGGATCTTCCCATATTACTCAATTTTGAGTGAAAGGATGCAAGATGGAGAAGCTATTTCCAAAAATGGAGAATGGCTCAAGATCAAAATGCTTATAGTATTTTCACTATTCAAAGCATGGTGCAAGAAGAAAGGTAAGGAGGGTTCCTTATATAGCTTTCCTAAAGAGGAAAGGCTAGCAAATTGATGAATGTGGGATAAAGGTAAAACAAGATTAGGAATGGATAAGGTTGTTTTATAAAAGGTAATCTTGATTTAGAAGAGTTTAATTTGTCATTAGTAAGTCATGGGAGTTGGGGGATGTTTTAATTAATCAAAGGTGATTAATTAATAGGTAGATGTAAGCTTATAGAAGCTAATTAGAGGAAAATTAGTATGATTTGTGGGATGTAAGAGAGGAATTTGATCAATAAATGGTAATTTATTGATTTAGAGTTGTGATGGAATTAAATAATAATAATTAATTAACCCAAGTAGAAGTGGATATTAATTAAAAAAAAGGTCATTAATTAATGAAAATGAAGAGGGATGTTAGCTAATTAGCGGAAAAGTGCTAATTATTATGGAAATGATGAGAAAGAGGATAATTAGTGCAATCTTAGCATTAAAAGTTGCGTAAGAGGATTTTAGGTGTCTACAACAAGAGGTCTCTAAAGAGATCTATGGGTTTCTATGGTATGCGCTTTGATTTAGTTATGGTATTTCTTAAGGGGTCGCTAAAGGCACCACGAGAGCCCTCCAGATTCTTTGAGTTATTTTCCCAAGAAATGGTGTCACATATGTTTGAATTCGGTGAGGGCTTAGGGATCACAAGAAGCCATTAAAGGAATTTATAACACTCATTCTAGGTGTTTTTAGGTTTGAAATTGGATAATTCTCGTCTAGATGTTGTACCTAGTTGTGGGTGATTCATTATTAACTATCAAAGGAGAAACCATAGAATTTGTACCATGTAATCTTGTAAATAAAGTTGTTCGAGTTTCTTATTATTTTTCCTTCCTCCGCTTAATTTTGTATACAATTCAACGATTGTTTGGTTCATCGGTGAAGTTGTTTCCTTCACATAGAGCCTATGAGGGACTAATTTTTAGTGAATGCAAAGGTTTCGATGTCCCAACACATAGATTTCAGCGGTTGAGGACATGGATATTCCTTGTAGCCGCTTAGTTAAAGATGCTCATTGATTAGTTTGTATGCTTATTGAGTATCGTTATACCTTTCCTCCAAAACATGGGTAGAGATGTCAACAATCTATGTGAATTAGTGCTTATTGTAAGGGCTTACTAATTTAGTTTATACGCTTATTCGGTAATTATAATTTTGTTATATACTTACTCTAAAACATGGACATAGATGTTGACAATCTATGTAAATCAATGCAAAGTGTTCGTATTCAATAAAAAAAATTACCTTAGTTATTCAACTAAAAGTTAATTATTTACAAGTCACCCGTAATCATAACAAAGAAGTGAACTATGCTTTTGATGTGGAATTTTTGTTGCCGAAAAAGGATTTCATTAGATCTCAATCCTATGTAATTATAATTATTGAATGTCTTTATAAAAGTTTGGAAATTATGTTAAACAAGAGTCGCAATGCGACTAGTCCTTGCCTTTATGGTGAATTGTTTATTGTTTTAAAAACATGCAAGTAAGCGCAATTGTCGGGGAGATAGTGAAAACAATTTATGTCAGCTTTGAATTTACACTATCATTCTCATTCAAAGCCATGTTTTCGTTGTCAATGTTGTTGTTGATGTCGATGTCACTATCCCACAGAATTTACATTTGTAGATTCTTGTCATTGCCATTTTCGTTGCCCTACTTAACTCGCAAACATTCATTTAAGGCATCCATTGTTGTGGGCGGGGTGAAATCCGTTCTGTATTATTAGTATTATTATTACAGATTTGATTTCTATATTAGGTGTTGATGCAATACTTCAATGAGAATTCATAAGTTCAATATTTATGGCGTTGAGTTTGATGCCTTTTTCTTCAGTGAACATCATAACACAATGTTTTGTTGGGAAAGGAGGATTTGTGCAATGTGAAAGCTGTAAATTAGTGGAATTTTTCTGTCAAAATTTTACTTTCAATCCCAAAAAAGAATGTTATGAGAACACCCAAATTGTTAAAAACCAGATTGAATGCAGGGGCTTTGAAATATATGGTTAAAGATAACGTGGTTGAATTGGCAGAAGGAAATGTGAAAGCGAATGGTGGTGTTTTGGATTGCGAAGAATCTAGGGATAAACAAGGATACAAGGTTTACATTGCAAGGGCTTGGAGTGAGTCACTCGTGGATTAACACCTCATTAGAAGGAGATAAACAAACTGAAAATAACCATGTTCCAGGGAGACATAACCTAATGGTTTTGGATGAAATTACAAAAGAGATCAATAGTTTTGTTAATGAAAATGAAAGTGTAGCATCATTAGGGATTGCATCAGTATCTCTTAATATTTGTATTGAATCTGCCAAAAAACCACATTATTTATTGCCTACAAAATCGAAGGCCTCTGTTGACAATGAACCTGTTGAAGGGAGTCCTAGTTGTCTTACAATTCAAGGAGATGAAGTAAGATTGTCAAGAATGATTGTAGTGCATAGTAGATCGAACAAGGTTCCCAATGCTTATAGCCTATACAAAAGGATGGGGGAATCAGGTCTTCGACCAGATTTGCATGCTTACAATTCACTTATTGTTGCATTACTGAGAAAGGGCTCCATTGACATTGCGTTCAGAATTTTTGAGAGCATGAAGAAGATGATCAAGCCTTCAAAACATACTTATAGTTTGCTTATGAAAGGAGTTGCAAATTCTAAGAGTCATGAACATGCTCTTTTCCTATTCCAGGAAATGGAATCACGTGATGATTTAACACCGGATATAATTATATACAACACACTGATATCAACATGTGGTAAAGCACACAAATGGAATGAAGTTCATCAACTTTGGATAAAATTGAAACAGAGAGGTTGTAAAGAGATACTGGTGACCTATTGCCTTCTGGTGAGTACCTTTGTACAATGTGACCAGGTAGAACTTGCATTGGAGGTACTTCAAGATATGATTCATAATGGATGGCAGGACAATGGTGATATTTTAAAGGGCCTTACATGTGTTTGTGTGAAAGAAGGGCGGTGGACATTGGCATTGGACTTTTTCCAGATTAATTATAAAATAAAGAAATTGCAAAGGCTTAAGTGGATTTTTTTATTGATCTCTAAGAAATTGCTTGGGAAGTGTTGCATGAAAATAGGGAAGTGATCCATGAAAATAGGGAAGTGTTCCATGAAAATAGAATGAATTATGACATCATTTTCTTATATGGGAATAAGGAGATTAAGGAGAAAAATGTATCAACCAATCACATACGTGAAAATTGGTGTTTGTAAATGAATTATGTATATATTGCCAAAAATAAAATCCAACCAAGTATATGTTGAAGAACAAAACATTCATAAATTTTGGAAGAATCACAATATGAATATAAGAATGCTTACCTCACTAGCCCATCACGACTAGATGGCACCCAAGTTTTCCTCAAAGCTCTACACCTGTCCACAAAATCAAACCCAGTTTGAATTCCAACAAATCCCAAAACCTTAGGCCTATTTTGAAAATCACTCTTTTGATTGGCAGAATAAGCATTTAATGCATTCATTGCATCTCCCCTCTTCTCACACCGGTATGCCGAGATTGGTCCCCATGTGATAGAAATTGACAAAATGGTACCCAATAGACCACATGCAAGACAACAGAAAGCAAACAAAAGTCTCGCACTATAAGAACCCCATGGTTTTCATTTCCTAAAAGCTTACGACTAAGGGTAGGGTAAGATGGCATTTTAACTTGACTTAAAAGGATTTTGCCTTGTTTTTCAAAGGAGATAGTTTATTTTGGCTAAAATGTGACAAAATTTCAGTTGCACCAACTAAAACCTTGTTCTAGATACTTTCTTCAATAACTCATATGTCGTGAACAACTCCAACCATTGAAATTGATAATTTGAGGCATGTCTGAAACAAGGTATTCATATAAGCCCTAAATAAGCCATTAATTAGTCAAGATTTCCACAACACCGCTATAAGATGCAAGAAAGAATTCCTTAAAATGGCTTGTAAAAATCATTTGTGTTTAGGTAGTATTGTGTGTATAGAGAAGTGAGATAGACGCGACTCTTTCATGGCAAAAGGTTTTATTTATTTACACTATAAGCTGGTTGTTACATACATATATACTTAGGTAGTAGAAGGCATGTGGGCCATAAATATTATAAAGAAAGTAGAAAAGTATAATAAGATAATTTAACAAGCAACAAAGGTGTAAGTGTTGTAGAGATGTCTAGCGTTATATCCAACTTTATCATTTTCAATGGCATTGAAAGTGTCGGTTTCAAATCAAGGTCGGTGTTTGCACCTTTGGTCCAAGATGTATACTTGAATGCTCTATCTCGTTGATGGATTTTCACATGTGTAATTGATCATGATAATCACCACCAATACCATCAATATTATTAATCTATTTCAAAATTACTGCAAGAATTACATAGTGTATGAAGAATGCATCCGCTTACTTGTAGGCATTTCCCACACAAGCTTGGCCCCACGGGAATGTGGCGTAGTAGAGGCCATCGAGCGCATAATTCTTGGAGGATGGCATGTACTTGTTATAAGTTATGTACATGTTGCTCTGCCACCAAACCAAAAAAATTATATTAAGAGTAGTTTTAATGTTATTTTCTTGGTAAGTGGTAAGAAAATAGAGAAGTCGTCTAAGAAAATAGGGAAGTGCTCCATGAAAATAGAATGAATTATGACATCATTTTTTTGTATGGGAATAAGGAGAAAAAATGTATCAACCAATCACATACGAGAAAATTAGTATTTGTAAATGAATAAATATATAAATATTGATTAAAACTATTGTGAAGACCATATGAAAGAAAAATAGTTGATTGTGATTGGTTGAAAAAGATTAAGTAATAAGAAAGAAATTACTATAGTTACCTTGCCTTGGCAGGGACTAATAAGATTTAACATATTTTTATGTTGATATCCATTGTCTAAATAAGAATGAGTTTTCCTAGTGACGGTTCCCATATGACCGATGACCGGCATAAATAGGGTCATTAATGTGCAAACTTTAATGGAGCCATCCACGAGGCTCGAACACCACCAAAACAAATGGTTGTGACATGAAATATCATATGACATTAGTTACAAATCATATAATCAATTAAATGTAAGCAAGTTACATGAAACCCTAAACATTTGGAAACCTAATTGCTTAAAAAATAAGCACAAGGTATATTGTTGTCATTGGTTTCCCATATTTGGCCATATTTTGTGAGGTGTGTGTTTGAAGTTACATCGAGGGTCCAAAGACGCCACACAACCCACAACTCTCAACACCTTTGCCCTCATAGAGTTTGTTCGACCATAATATTTGAATTTCTATGGGAAGGATCTAGCATGGATTTCAGTTATGAGGTTAAATGAATTAGTTTTGTTTTTGTTTTTAATCGTGGTTAGATGCGGTATTCCTCTATGCTTTAATGGTGTCGTTGCATGTGGATACTATGGTTTGTTGGCAATTGTTACACGACATGTTGGTCATATTCTACAATGGAGGGTCGCAAAACTTCTTGTGGTAGAGGGGTTGGTGGCTCTATGTCTTCCCTATGATTTTATCGGTGTTCTATTGTCTCTTTATGGGGGATAAACTATATGACAAGGACACTATCTCGTCCTCTGGGTGCAATGCAACATATTCTCTAATTTTTATTGTCATTGTTGTTGGTCATGAATTCATTCATGTTCATACATGTTTTAACTTTTAATGTAGGTTGGAAATGATATTTTGAGAATCCGACAAGACGATACTACGCACAAGAAGGTATGAGATGAGTTGGATGGTGTGGTGGGAAATGACAATAGCATGAGAAAACCTTTCTTGTTTGCAGACAATATTGGTGAAGGAAACCGATAATGTGTCCATGTGGTCCCCATTTGGAATTCCCTTAAGTAATTTTAAGTAGATGCATGATTAATTTAAATTTGAAACACACAAAAATTGATTAAAAATTTGGGATACTTGAGTTCATTCTTCTTGCATAATCCTATCGTTTTAATTCTATGTTTGTAGTACCTTTATCTAAACAACATGATATTTTCCAAAAATTTAGTGTTTGTTCCTTTCATTAAATTATTATGATGACGAATGAAAGAAATAAAATCTTTTATTATTTTATTGGTTTTCTTGTATCAATTTTTTTCTCATTTTCATATAATTCATTTTAATATTTATTAGTAAAGTGATTTCATTTACAATTTAATTTTATTGCTTTTAAAAAGAATTTATGGATGTGGTTACGACATTATATCTTAGGGTTGGAAATTTTAAAATTTAAATTTTTATCTTAAATAAACCATTTCTTTAACTTTTATGTAAACTATATGTTTACGAAAAATTATTACTAGTAGTGAAAATTTTAGATTTATTTTTATTTGCAATTAAACCTCTACTTTAATTATAATATAGGTTATTAACACATGCATAAAATTTAACATGACATTTTATTATGTCGATAGGCATTCTAGTGTAATGGATAGGATGTGGCAAAGTGTGATTGTAAAGTAAATATATATATATATATATATATATATATATATATAAATTTGACATTTATTTGACCATCACAAGGTAACTTTGACCATAATTTTCTGTCTATTTGATTATCATGTAAAAGTTTTTTTATTTTTAACTTTGAAATTCCATAAAAATAGAAATATCTTGGTCATAGATGTTGGCAAAATAATTTGTTGCAAGGACAAATTAGTGTATTTTCACCAACGCTCCGGGACTAAGTCCCTCCTCTTGGTAATGGGAGGCTCCCATTTATTGAATGCAGGAAAAATAAATATGTTGGTGGCCATGAAACCGGTGATCACACATGAATACTCCACTAAATATGTGGCAAATTGTTTCATAATCAGTGCAAAGGAGGAATTTTCTTAGTGATAGGAGGTAGAGGGAGTAAGAACATAGGGAAGGAGGGTTAACTTTGTGAATAGGCACTAGCATATTTTCACAACATTAACCAGAATTAATCCACACTCAATTAGAGGAATACAACCTTGCTAACAATGATAAGACTAACAAATCATAGACACAAAATTCTATTGATTCATTTATCAAAGGCACCAACACCTTTCTTGGTTTTACAAGATCATCATGTTTACAAAGTTGAACATGTAAGGAAATAGAGGAAACATAGAGAAAGAAGAAAATAGAAGAATGCAATCTCTTGCTTGTATCTTAGTAGTGCAAAGTTGTAGACACAAAATCTATGCACTTTTACATTTTTAGGTCCTAAAAACATGTTAGCATTTACATGATTCCTTAGCAAGAAAACTAATAATTGACAACTCCCTTTAACCTTTTGCTTTGTCTTCTGCACTTTTATTGGCTTTATACATCTTGCACTCTTGTCGGCATTTGACTGTTTTATCTTTCTAATCATCTTGTCAAGATAGTTTTTGTTTATAATAGTTCAACCCCTATGTTAGGAAAATACATAATAATTTAATTGTAGCAATCCCAAAAATTTACATATTACGTTAATCCCAAATCAAAAAGCCATTAAAAATTAGGCTTTCTAGGTTTGCGGATATTAAGAAAGATACAATACTAATCATTAAATATCATATTAAATAAGATATTCATTTGTACTAATTATTCATATCTAAGTTTGCAATACATATCTACAAATTAATTTTAATTTAAATATTAGTATGATTATGAGGCCAAATATGGCTAACTTAATGGAAACCAATTATAGTAATGTTAAAGGGGAAATAAAAACATTAGGTTTTCATAGTCTATTACAATATAGAGAAAAAAATCACTGAAATGGTAATGTTAAAAGGGAAATAAGGATTTTAAATTAACTTTGTTTTTCTTCAGGACTTTAAAGATTACTTTTTAATTAGGTGTATATATGTTTAGACAACATCATGACAAACACATGGATTTTGAGAGATGGAGGAGGATAAATTTGAGTTGTTTGGGCACTTTCGATCGGGATGGACATCTTCCCCAAGTTCCCTTGTTAGAGCCCCCTTTGAATCCACTGTGTGTTGTACTTACCTACCTTGTGCCACACATGAGAGGTTGTGTTGGAATCATATTTAAGACTTCCAAAGCCTTTTGTGTTCTCTATATAGGATATAGAATATTTATTTCAACGACAATAGCTTTTGTCAAGTGTCATTCACATAGTTCACATCATCTTTCTTCTTCAAATCGTTTGCATTAATGATAATTAGTTTATTTGTGACTTACCGAAAGAAAGAAGAGGATCATAGATGGTGGAAGAGGAATTGAATTGTTAGGGAATTTCAATTGGGTTGACCATCTCCATTAACTTCGTTAATTTTATCTACTTCAAATACACTCGCATTGTACATGTCACGTGCCTAACCCCATAACACTCGGTGTCACCCTATCGGTGTATCTCCATTATATTACATGAATATGATTACTAGTATCAAAAATCACCAACATATTTTATCAATTAAAGGTTAACGAACATAATAACCATCTCATTAGGGTGGGTCCTACACTCACTTCATTATAGATATAAGTACATATAACTAATGGGTCAACACTATCTTAAAAAGGAGAACCACCAATCTCAAAGTCCATTTGATAAGACGACGTTTTTAGATAGTGGTAATGTGGGCATAAAATACTAAGAATTTCGCAATCAAATGGTCCCATGTCAAACAAGTTTTATGTCCCTAACCTATTTTTAAAGGATTTTATTTCAAAAATTAATAATTTAGAAAAAAAACTCATTTGTTAAATGCTTTTTAGCAAGATAGTTCCTTAAAACTTTGAGTCGGGCCTGAAATATTAATAATGTAGAAAAACAAACTCATTTGTTAAATGCTTTTTAGCAAGATAGTTCCTTAAAACTTTGAGTGAGCCTCTCGAATTAAAATATAATCACTCTCGAATTTATAAAAGAAAATTTACTCTTTTTTAATTATTATTGTCAAGGTAGCATTTGTTTGAGATAATTTGATGTAATAATTACGCCAAGGCATTCCCCTATGGTAAAGGACCTCCAGACATTTCTGGCGATGTTAAATTTGTGACCTCTTGGACATTTTTCCAAGTCTGTTTAATTTTGACTGCCGTTTTCACTTTTGTAGGTAATTTTTATCCTTCCACGCCCAGAACGGCCATGTTTCTGTAAATAAGAGCAAACGGTGCTTTGTATTGCCCCTCTGGATTCCCCACGTCGAATGCCTGGTAGAAAAGCTAGAAAGTGAGCGGAGGCAATTATACATCCCATCGAATTGCCAATAAGTTGGCTCACGAACATCGACCTCGGAGATGAAAGCGTGAGGTGCCCCGTTTTGAAATCGTGCATTAAATTTGTTGCTGTTTGGATGAGGGATTTCACCGTTCCGCACAAAGGGAGCTTACCAGAACTCCCCCATGCTCTTCCCCTGCCCACGCAGCGAATACAAATAATGCCACTTTCCCATAATTGTATGCCAAGTTCTGATCTGTCAGACTTGTTCCGTATGCATTACAAAATGCCAGCACTGGAGCAAACAAATAAGCGACGAGTACATAATACCACTTCATGTGATTGAACATCTGGGGGATGACCGCTACGGATACAGCAGCCAGAGCTACATAACCAGATGCGGCGATCCACATGGGTATGGTGTCGTTCACAAATAACTCGTTTTGCCTTTCATCCTCCTTCGTTATTGAACCGCCGTCGATCTCATGGATGCCTGGAATTTTGCACGGCGTATAGTAAATAGTGGAAGCACATAGATGCCTGATCAGGTAAAAGAAATCTGGGAATGTTTACATAATCACTTCAAAGATTTAGCGAGACTAACTAATCCGTACATACTAAAATGGAGTTGAGAGCGTGGATACCTCTCCATCCTTACATTCAAAAATGGAAGATAATAGTGAATATAGTTGTTCTAGTAGTAGTTAATACTAGCAATCGCATGTGTACAGTGCAATGTGAATGCCGAATGGTATAATTTATTTGATTTATTGGGATGCGTTAAACATTGAAAGGTTCTATCTATACATTTCAAATAAATTCATACATATACATTTGCAATTCTCATATCATGAGTGGTAGCGCTTTTCTATCAATTTTATTTGTACTAAACATATTTGCTTGAAGCAATTTTTGATGGACTTCTATGTAAATCTTATATCTTTTGTGTTTAGATTCTCCATTCCAACATTTCTAATTTTCTTGTATTGGGTGAAGCAGTATAGGCGCCCTTACCTTGGATGAAAATCTTCCATCAGATTTTAAAGTTAGAATTTTAAGGCAAAAAACTGCCATCATTTTGTATTTGTACTCTTGTCTTCATTGCAATTGCGTATCAGATGTCTCAGGTGAAAAACTTCCATCATGGTGTTATTGTACTCATGTTTTCATTCTAATCAAATATAAGATATTAATGGCCTTCACTTCTACATTACTTTGGTTCTTACTTTACTTCCTCACATAAGTGTTTGAAATTTCCATTGCACAACTCTTGTGACTGAGCTCACTATGTTATCAATGCTTTAGAATAAATGTTAATAGTGGGTTTCAAGTAGCCAATTATATGTTTTTCCCTTCATATGAGCTTTATTGTTTTTTTAGATAGATATAGGAGCTTTATTGTCTAGTGTATATTTCAAGATCATGAGTCCAACCACTAGATTCCCTAACCTGGATGGGGATAACATCAAACCTCCCTATACAAGAGTTTCCTTTAAAAGCAGAGTGATGCTTAAATGGTGTGCAAATTTTCACTGCAGAGTGAACATCATTTTTAAAATATCCAGGCTTGATACAAAACATACAACAAGAATATATGTCTGAAGTATTACCTTATTTTTGCAATTCCCTCATCATTTACAAAGCACTAACATGGCCTCTACTAATATATAGTTTTTAATAACTCTTTATAATCTTTTTGGTTTTGTTGTAACTAATTGAATAAATGTAGATATATTTATTTGATCCTCACCTTTCGAATGAATAAATTGTATTTTAATCTCTACAAGTTCGAGGAAGGCTAAGGAATCACAACACATCAGGCAAAAACTCTGAGATTCCATGAAATTTCTAACTGTATTGTATTCCTAGTAGTAGAGAGTAAACAACTTCTAATCAAGTTTAGTAAAATTAATCTCGTGATTTTCAATATTAATTTGCTATTTGTTTACCATTAATAGAAGCATTCTCAATTTCAGAACTATGATGATAGATATGCAATCAGGATCGATCTAAAGGACCCAATAGGAGAACTCCATTCAGTTACCGCTTTTAATGAGACAATTGAGTCAATCATGGGTGTTGAAGCTAGCGATCTCCACCTATTATCTATAGATGAAGACACCTGAAGTGAAATTACAAGCAATGTCATCGGCAATGAATACTGCTTCACACTTTCCCTAGAAAAAAGAGACATATTGCGGAAACAACATATTGAAATGTATCATCCTCAGTTCTAAGAAAGTGGATAACAATGCAACTCCTCTCGTAACCTTCTTTACACAAATAATTATAATGTACCTGTCCCTTCAAAATTTACACCCTCCCCCATCCCATTCTATACTTTGAACTATCACCGCTATGTTGCTCATTTCATATCTATGTTTCACCCTTTTCCCCGCTTCAAAAGAAAACTTTTGTAGTTCCTTATAAACTGACATACTATTGTCACCTACTACTATGTGGATTGTAAGTAATTTTAAGAAAATAAATGCATTTAACTTGCACTTTTATTATGTACGTATTTTCATCCTTGTATAGTACTAGAATGTATTGTATCTTTCCATATAACAAAAATTATTTTCCTTAGGCAACACATAAAAGTTTTTATCCTCAAATTGTTACCTCTTATGATTAGTTCCCATTAGAACTCCACATGCATTTCAAATGTATATAGTTTATTGATTCTGACATACTATTGCCTCCTACTACTATGTGGATTGAAAGATCTTTTAAGAAAATAAATGATAATTACTTGCACTTATATTATGTACGTATTTGCATCATTGTATACTATTGGAACGTATTGTACCTTTCCATATAACTAATATTATTTTCTTTAAGAAAAAATGTAGATTTTTAATCCTCGAAATGATACCTCTTACACGTAGTTCCCATTGGATCTCCACATGCATTACAATTGTATATAGTTTATTGAATAAAGTTTTTTTAATGTCAACAAACAATGCATCGTTCATTACTGAGTGACACATTTTTTCCCAACAGGTGGTACTCCATAGGTGTGTAACTTTGCAATCATGTCAAATCCTGCAAAACGAGCACGACGAAGAGAGAACTACGCAAAAATAAAGTTCACATAAATTCTGAGCAGAGACATCATCACCTAGAGTGTAGAATAATGACAATCTCAAATATCTATCAACTTACATCGACCAACAACCTACCATTCCCTATCATTCCAAACTTGCCAAAAATACAACTAATGAAGGATTTCCAGACAAAATTCCACAAGTAACTTCCATGGAAACAAATTTGCACGAACATACCAATTCCTTCCATACGACCCCATATTTGCTAACTACTGCCACACCTCACCATTTTCTTGTGCCACCACAAGAAACTGTCTCAAGTAATAAATTTTCTTCGGTTCCTCGCACATGTACAACCATCTCCTCATCTCCTTCTGTCTGCTTTCCACCTTGTAATCCACAATCAACCCAAACAGAACACCCCACCCCTCCCCATACACTAGAGACTTCCCATATTGTTGCCCTCGTCGCAAACTATTGAAGCCCAACGTCAATTTCGCAAAAGAATAGATTTGTTGGCAAACATCCAAACTTGCTCAATTTGTTTGGAAAATTACCCTAGAATTAAAACAATTTCCTTTGAAGGATTTCCCTCATGTAGCATATGCAAATCTGAAAAACATGGCCATCACTTCTCTTCGTGGAACAACATGGACCCTAAAAAAGCCTACCGTTCTTGTGTCTTTAACCCAAATAGAGGAGATGCTTATCGCACGGGTCAATCCATTACTGCAGGTCACCCAAGTACGTGGAGGACAATACAAATACTCAGGACACACCATAAGTTTCCCACAAAACATTACTTCAATAGCAAACTACCTACCACACCACCTTGGAGATTTGGACATAGTACTCATACAAAGGGAAGGATATAATTTACAAAAGTATGATTTCTACATCAGTAGATCTCGTGTTTGGGAAGCCTTGCAATATAAAATCCAACACGATCCATACTACAAAGATGTATTACTCGACGATGACGCCCTTTCCTCACTACCATTCGAGTCGTCAAATGTTTCCTCCTCTCTCAACACAACCACAATGGAAGTGCCCCAAATGCAAACTTTCTCTACAACTCATGGTAGTGGTGTTCCCACCCACTTTGATGAAACATATGAACATTCATCGTCTTTCGTGCCAACACCTCACAATACAGGAATAGAAGAGGAAATCAAACAGTTCTTGCTCAACCACGATGGTAACACCCCATTTACCATGCCATGGCCAGAGCTTGGGCTCTCACCTATAAATGAATACAATCTGAGAGGGCTTGTTCTCAATGGCCTTCCCAACTTTGTTTCCAGCTGGAAAAGCAATGTGGCAACAACCCCACATAAAATAAGTTACAATACATGAATATGCTCTTCATTTGATGCACTACCATGATGGTTGCTTTGGTTCACACCCACGATTTCGCTACTTCCTTCTAAACCTCATATTGCGCCACAGAAGCCAATCCACAACTGTAGTTTTCATGAAACAAAACATCAAATCAGGAATCCCTACAACAATTGGAGATCTGTGAAGACAACTATTGGAATGCCCCAAAGATAACCTCCCAATCAGTTTAATGAGGTTTGGATCGAGCCTTCGAGGGACGCATTCATTCTGGGAAAAAAATAGGAACGAGCTTTCAGATGTGATGGAACAAATGGGGACACCAACCTTATTATTCACTCTAAGTGTTAGCAGACACTAAATGGCCAGATCTCCACAATATTATGTATGGTGAATGCCCTATTGATCCTCGAGCCACACAACGTTGGAGAACATTTAACATTGTCTCAAACCTCATCGAGTATTAAGTATACCGCATTATAGATTCACAATATTTAGGTAAAGCAAGCAAGTTGGGGGACAAAAAGGGGTCATAAGTGGACGTCATATTGCAAATAACAACATAATATCAACTTGTAGGGATTATTAGCAATGCATACACTCAAAATTAGAAAAATTATATCAATATGAATTGTAGCATCCGGAATCTTGTTTCTAAAATACTAAAAATTTTTTAAAATGGACAAGTTTAGCTATATTAAACACTCAAAATTCAATGACTTGGTTTTTTTTTAAACACCTATAAGATTGTAGTCCGTTTGCCCGTGATTTGGATGACCAAAAATTGATATATATTTTTTTCCTTTGGTGAGAAGTTAGATGCCGCTATCTATCTTGGGATAGATTTTATTTTGTATTTTTTGAGCAATATTTTATTTTTATGATTTTTTCCATGAAAGTGGTCTAAAAACATAAAGAAAACATAGCACTTTCTATTTGCCCACCATAACTTCATAAAAAAATATTGAAATCAAATAATTTTTTTTTAACATGTATATAATTTCACCACGGTTGGGATGGTATAAGTTTTATCACATTCTGACAAGTGAAACAAATTTTGCAATCTTAAACGTAGACATAAAAATTCACGGAAAAAGTGTCTTAAAGACCTACTATTAGTAAAAAATTATAAAATGATATTTATACTATTCTATTTACTTTAAAATTAATATTTCTACAAAGCTAACAGTCTCCCCTACGCGATGGTACCATTTTTATGACATATTTTTGACTTTTTGGCATGGTTCAAGTCCGCGGAAGACTAAATTTGATGTTTTGTTGTTTTTGATGTAAAATTCAAGATTTGATGTCCACTTAATTATCCCCTAACTTGTTACACTTACCCATTTTGTGAAGCAATATTGTAGAAGGAACTTAGAGCAGTAGACTATTGGTACAAGTAATAAAATATACTATTTAATAATTTTATTCTAGACTACATAGCTAATATTTATACTCTCTCGTCTCACAGGTATGAATGGCAACATAGAGGCTCCACACACGTCCATTGTTTATTGTGGCTCGAGAACGCACCTAAAGTTGACATAATGGAATGGGAGGATACAACAATTATTGAGGAATAAAAACAATACTTTGATAAGTTTGTGTTTTCCTAGAACCCCGTCTGACTTACAACCGCTTGGATTTTATTCGTAGGTCACTGCTAGATGACCCTTGTTTACTAAATAAAACACAAATACTATCCTCCTCCCCACATGCAGACCTTGAAGAACTTCTTAATCGTGTTCAGTGCCACACAAAATGTTCAAAACAAACATGCCTGTGTAGAAAGCAATCATAGTTGCAGTGTAGGTACAATGCACCATGGGCCACATAACCTACTTCATCCTCATTGAAAGTGATGGGAAAATTAAGTACCTCCCTTCGAGAAATGATGATAGACTGAACATACACAATCAAACTATGATATCCATATGGAGAGCAAATGTCGATTTCCAACCGATACTTTCCCGCCATGCAGTTCTAAAGTATATTGTAAAATATGCTTCAAAAGCAGAGCAACATTCATAAACCTATCACCAAATGCTATCCATATTTTCAAGAGATGTTGACGTGGATTCACCAACACACATTATGATTCGAAAAATGCTCACAGAGAGCATTGTTGAACATGACATAAGCACACAGAAACATGCCACATGCTGCAAAAATTTCCACTTGTTATGTGCAATTGTTCGTTTGTATCATTAAATGTTGGCAAAAAAATCTTGAGACATGTCGTTGAAAGTGACACCAATGTACAAGAAAAAACCATTTTCTTGGATGCATATAGAGTTTTCCTACAACCATGGAACACCTATCACTTATTCAGGTTACTCGAGATTGGAGCTACAACAGGAACCATAAAGGAGATAAATGGAAATTGCGGTCAACTAAAGTAATTGTTCGGGTCCACCCGAGATTTTTGGATGTCCCAACTCAGGATTCAACATCATATGACCTTTTATGTTGGTCATAACTCCTTTTATACAAGCCTTTCAGAAATATTGCCTCCGAATTTGGCTCAAGCCCACATGACATCAACGACACTTGGGACATGTTCAAACACAACTACAGACCATGGCATGTTTTACGCACTACCGCATGAGACACGGGACTTGCTACAGATATTAGTTCTAACTCTGAGCTCGAAGTGCAGTATTAAACAAGAACCATTACAAGAATGGCAGGTCTTCGCACAACTTCACCCTAGAAACAACATGGGTCTAGACAGTCTTGAAATGTTGGGGAAATGAGATTTTGACATACATAATAATTGGAACATACATGACGTTCCACATGATTTACGAGATAATTGGTTCACCATTCATCAAGAGAGAGAAGGCAAACATAATTAACAACAACATACATGCCACACCACCATCTTCCACACTTCCTTTGTCTCTAGAACAACAAATAGCTCTTGATACCATACTACACCATTCAACAAACAAAACACTTCTACCTCCATTAAGATTGATAATTCAAGGAACAATTGACACATGAAAATCATTTCTGATAAATAAAATCTAGAATTCATTTACATTATCATCAACCACATCTCCCTTGCCTCTCCTTCTGCTCGTCCCTACCGATGTTTCAACATTCAACATCTCCGCACCCACAATCCATGCAGCCCTCCATATTCCAATCAAATAATTAAAACCCCTTGAAGGCCAAGCATTATCATCTTTTCAAGAGTTGCTAAAACATATAGAATATGTTCTTATTGATGAAATGAGTTTCATCGACCCAAAGTTTCTAGGAAAAATTGATAGTAGGCTACATGAGGCTTTCCCACACTCAAAAACATCTAAATTTGGAAACAAATCAGTCATCCTCCTCGGTGACCTCGGGCAATTACCACCGGTTATGGACAATCCTCTTTATGCAAGTAAATCCTATGGAGCCACCCTTTGGAAGGGATTTCATTCTTCCATTACATTGCAAACTATATTTTGGCAACAAGGAACAACCGATGCACAAGTTTCATTCTCGGAATTTACTGCTCAACATGTGAGATTCAACCCCTCTTATTGAGGACTAGGAACTCCTAATGTCTCACACAAACACACACCTAACTCAACAAGAGCTCAAAATTTTTAAGGACACACCACATTTGTTTGCAAAAAATGACCTCGTGGACTCCCACAACCTTCAAATGCTAAAGGCATTGAACATTCGATCGCCCAATCCATTGTTGAAAGTAATAGGTGGGTTGGACCAAGAAATCCTGATGATGATCAGTTGGAGCACAAATTTCTATTGTGTAAACAACAAAAAAACATGCTTATTAAAAATTTATGGGTTGACGTAGGCCTTGTAAATGGTGCTACAGGAACAATCACCGACATTGTCTATGACGCATCAATGCCACCACTAGCATTACCTTTATTTGTTGTTGTCAAATTTGATAGATACAATGACCCATGTTGGGATCCCTCCAACCCATTACATATTCTGATACCCCTATTTCGAGAGGGAATCGAAAGACAATTTTCACTTAAAATGGCCTAGGCATTAACTATCCACAAGTCCTAGGGACTTACTATGCATAGAGAAACTATTGACATTAGAACCAATGAAAGGTGGTCTGACATTCACAACTTTCTCCAGAGTTTCCTCACTTGCAAATCTACGCATTTCACCTCCTTTTTCATTCGAAAGGTACTCAAAAATGGCGCATGTAACAACACTTGGAGCAAGAAGAAAGGAGGAAGCAAGACTACTATCACTCAACCCTTCATAAATACTACACTCTGCTTTGATAGCACCTCCGCTACTACTTTACTCAACACTTCTTCTATCCTAGAAACCATTTCCGTTCAAGGGGTATCAAATGTACTCATGTTTACCGGAAATAAAATTACCCTCAAAAGGCTACCATTCATGATATAATTCTTCTCATGTTAAGTTCAAATAAAATAGTTCACAAAATTACCACTCATGATATGAGATTTGTAAATGTATATGTATGAATTTGTAACAACTTTGAAATGAAGAGATGAAACTTTTAAATGAAGTGGTTCGTCTATATATCTACAATTACAAAATTACACGTTTCAACATACATGTTTGATTTTTCCTTTTTATTGTTTCCCATTTCTTTATGTTAACCAACAACAACACATTTTTAATGTCTTCATCTACACACAAATACCTAGAAATTTAAAATGCCGAGAAAGGACAATGCAAATTATAGTTGTTTCCATCCAAAGCTTTGTACATTATATCACTTTTTTTTTTGCATTTTGAATAGCTTTTAAAGACTCATCTATATTTCTGGACATACAAAATCTCATGTTGATGGACAAATATTTTAAATGAAGTGACTCATCACTCTAAATTAAAAAAATTTATATAAATATGAATCGTAGCATTCGGAATGTAGTTTCTAAAATACTAATTTTTGTAAAAAACGGACAAGTTTAGCTATATTAAACACTTAAAATTATATGACTTACTTTTTTTTTTGAAAAAACTTATAAGATTGTAGTCGTTTGCCCGCATTTTGGATGACCAAATCTTGTTATTTTTTTTTCCTTTGGTGAAAAGTTATATGTAGTTGTCTATCTTGGGATGGATTTTATTTTGTATTTTTTTAGCAATATTTTTTTTTATGATTTTTCCGTGAAAGTGGTCTGAAAATATTTAGAAAATGGAGCGCTTTCCGTTGCCCGCCATAACTATATCAAAAATATCGAAATCAAATTTTTTTTTTTTTTTTTTTAAGGTGCATAGAATTTGTCCACGCTTGGGATGGTATAATTTTTATCATATTTTGATAAAGCGAAACAAAAGTTACTGTCTTAAACGTAGACATGAACATTCATGGGAAAAAATGTCTTAAGGACCTATTGTTAGTAATAAATTATAAAATGATATTTATCTTATTCTATTCACTTTAAAAACAATATTTTTACAAAGCTAAGAGTCTACCCTACGTGATGGCACCATTTTTGTGAAATGTTTTCAGTTTTTAGCATGGTTCAAGTCTTTGGAAGAAGCAGATTTGAGGTTTTTGATCTTTTGCACTTCATAATGACCTTCCATAGCTTTGGTTGGGAAAAACAAAGATTTTCGAGGCTAAGGTTCGGAAAATAGCTCGCGTGATCGCGGTTTTTGTAAAAATACCGCATGACGCTTGTTTATAAAGCGCGCTCGCGGTTTATAAAGCGCTCGCGGTTTATAAAGCGCACTCGCGCTTTATAAAACATATTTACACACATCCCAACGTCTCCTATTATAGATGGCGAAGAGATTGAGTATCCTACGAGGGTCAGTGGTATGGAACTTGGCTTCGACGGTATCCATTAAAAACTCTCTGTTTGGGTTTTGAAGACTTTGAGACACACGGGAAAATACTCTTATATTCACATCTATTTAGCGATAAATAAGTTGTATAGATATCGAGGAAGACCTAATAACAAGATTCTTTGGAAGGTTCGAGAGTCAGATCATGAAGCAATCTTGTCTGCTATTCAGAGTAGATCCGATCCTGATGGTTCATTGGAATGAATTTACAACCTCACATGTAGTATATATTTAATTTCAAGTTTCAATTTATATAGCATATATATATATTTTTTTTAGTTTAAAGATCTAGATTTAAGTTTGAATATATTTTATTTTAAATTTGTGTATTTTGTGTGTCATGTATATAGATCTAGTATATGGTTTTGATTTGAAACCTAAATTTCTTTGACTAATGATTTTATGTTTAGGTTAGTGGTGCCGAGAAAAGCTTCCACCTTCACGTGGTTGGTATCGTTAGCAAGAAATTTTAAATTCTCGAAGCTAAAGAAAGTTTGAAGCTTGAACATTGTTTGAAAAAAATTTGTAAATTTTGAAGTTTGTAAATTTTGAAAATGTTGTAAATTTTGAAAATGTTGCAAATTTTGAAAATGTTGTAAATTTTGAAAATGTTGTAAATTTTGAAAAGTTCTAAATTTTGAAAAAGTTGTAAAGGCGACTCTCTAGGTGCCATGGAGTCAGAGTAGTCACCCGTCGAATTTGAACGATATTTTGGTCTCGGGGCTCTTAAGGGACTAAGCCCGGACGAAGTAGCCGGAAGCAACGACCCTTTCGCGCACCGAAACACCGCCTCCTCTAGCGTTCACCTGGCCACCCGGACATGCCGGCGCAGGCGGTTTGGTGCCACGGCCCACCGTTTGCAAAATACAACGTTTGTGACCTTCATTGGCTCCATTGCACTATTTAGCGCGCGTTTGCAAACATTAGGACAGCGAGAGCACGAAATGAGAAGGAAAAAAATGAGAGAGGCTATTGTAGAGGGTTCGTATGCCGAGGTGTCGGATCAGACGAGGCCTCTCTAGGTGCCACGGAGTCCGAGTAGTCACCCGTCGAATTTGAACGATATTTTGGTCTCGGGGCTCTTAAGGGACTAAGCCGAGCAGAAGTAGCCGGAAGCAACGACCCTTTCGCGCCGAAACACCACCTCCTCTAGCGTTCACTGGCCACCCGGACGTGTCGGCGTAGGCGGTTGGTGCCACGGCCCACCATTTGCAAAATACGGCGTTTGTGACCTTACTTTGCCCAGCTCCCATTGCACTTTCGCGCGTTTGCAAACATTAGGACAGCGAGAGCACCGAAATGAGAAGGAAAAAAATGAGAGAGGCTATTGTAGAGTCCGTATGCCGAGTGTCGGATCATACGAGGCCTCTCTAGGTGCCACTGAGTCAGAGTAGTCACCGTCAATTTGAGCGATATTTTGGTCTCAGGGCTCTTAAGGGACTAAGCCCGAACGAAGTAGCCCGGAAGCAACGACCCTTTCGCGCACCGAAACACCACCTCCTCTAGCGTTCACCTGGCCACCGGACGTGTCGGCGCAGGCGGTTTGGTGCCACGGCCCACCATTTGCAAAATACAACATTTGCAACCTTACACTGGCTCCAACTGCACTATTTCGCGCGTTTGCAAACATTAGGACAGCGAGAGCACCGAAATGAGAAGGAAAAAAATGAGAGAGGCTATTGTAGAGGGTTTGTATGCCGAGGTGTCGGATCAGACGAGGCCTCTCTAGGTGCCACGGAGTCCGAGTAGTCACCCGTCGAATTTGAACGATATTTTGGTCTCAGGGCTCTTAAGGGACTAAGCCCGAACGAAGTAGCCCGGAAGCAACGACCCTTTCGCGCACCGAAACACCGCCTCCTCTAGCGTTCACCTGGCCACCCGGACGTGCCGGCGTAGGCGGTTCGGTGCCACGGCCCACCGTTTGCAAAATACAGCGTTTGGCAACCTTACACTGGCTCCAACTGCACTATTTCGCGCGTTTGCAAACATTAGGACAGCGAGAGCACCGAAATGAGAAGGAAAAAAATGAGAGAGGCTATTGTAGAGGGTCCGTATGCCGAGGTGCCGGATCATACGAGGCCTCTCTAGGTGCCACGGAGTCTGAGTAGTCACCGTCGAATTTGAACGATATTTTGGTCTCGGGGCTCTTAAGGGACTAAGCCGAGCAAGTAGCCGGAAGCAAGCGACCCTTTCCCCGCACCGAAACACCACCTCCTCTAGCGTTCACCTAGCCCACCGGGACGTGCCGGCATAGGTGGTTCGGTGCCACGGCCCACCCTTTGCAAAATACGGCGTTTGTGACCTTCTACTGGCTCCATTGCACTATTCTCTGCGCGTTTGCAAACATTAGGACAGCGAGAGCACCGAAATCAGAAAGAAAAAAATGAGAGAGGCTATTGTAGAGGGTCCGTATGCGGAGGTGCCGGATTAGACGAGGCCTCTCTAGGTGGCACTGAGTCCGAGTAGTCACCTGTCGAATTTGAACGATATTTTGGTCTCAGGGCTCTTAAGGGACTACGCCCGAATGAACCTCTGACTCTTCCATTTATTCGTCCTCTTCACCTTAAGTCACATGAAAACCTCTTACTTTTCTAGTTGATGAATTTTCAGGGCATTCATAAGACCTATGAGTTACATATTTATTGCATCTAAAACACTTACCCAAGAATTTTCCTCTTACTCTTTGATAAGGTCTTATAGTCTATAATGCCCTGGAACTTTCACCCCCTCAAATAATGACATATCATTTTCAACCATGGATATTATAAAAAACTAAGATTACAAATAATAGATTAATAAAATTAAAATTAATTTAATGGGGGAAGTAATTGTGTACAGTTTGGTGCGTGGTTGAAATGGAAGAGGAAAATAATGGCTCGGGAAGTGGAGTGTGGCAGGTCTATGGTAGGGGTTGGTATGGGGTAGTGTGAAGGCATGGGATTTCCTGGAAATCATATGAGAATCCTCCCATCATTTCTGACATGGCATTTTCCTTGCATAATAATACAAATAATTCATTCGAGATAAAGAGGCGTTAACCATGGAAAAACCTAAGTTAATGTTGTAGATTTAACAATAATTGGATAGTTGCAACAAGTACAAAAGAAGAGCACTATTTTATTAAAAATGGTAAAGTAGGGGTTCTGTGCTCCCATAATTTAATAAATATTTTTTGTATGTGGAAAATAAGTAGAAGATTTAGAATTAGGGGGTGTCTGATGTCAAGTATATTGAGTTTTCTTCGTCCACGCACTTATGTTGCATGCACTGTAATATTTGCAACATCATTCTTAGGGAGGACAACTACAACCTCATTTCATGTTATTTATATTTCAATTCAAGTAGTTGTTGTATTGATTAATACAATGAAATTTCCCTTTCTGTTATCCCACATATGTCTCTGTGAGATTTGTCTCTTTCGCCTTTTCCTACGCCAGTGGGAGATTGAAAGCTTTATGGAATTCACTTGCAATGGAGAAATATTGTTGAAGACATGGGTATCCTCATAAAGATGGCCCTTGATTCTTCACCAAATATAACCAACAGGTTCCCATGGGACCGTTTCACCTTCGATAGCATATTGATTCGATACCACTTTTTGTTAACATAGTAATATATAATTGGTTCATTGAGCATCCAATATTATAAATAAGGTGTGGAAGTTATGGAATCAATATAATAATTCATATTTTTAGAAGTGACATGTAAACAAAATAAAAAACTAGAGAAAAATAATGAGAAAAATAAAAAGTAATCAACCTACAAAAAATATCCATCTTTCTCACTCCCAAATTCTAAGTCCGCCATTTCATTACTTTTTCTTCATGTAAATTGGTACCTCAAGAATCAATGCACGTTATACATAGCACATCTCTAGTTACTAATACTTAAGTTGGCTTGATATAGAGCTAACAATATTGTTTTAGTTTGAAAAATAAAAATTCAAAATGCCCATGTACGAAATATACCACAAATAATAATCAGAAAGATACTAGAAAGTATATAACTAGAAGTAATACACTAAATCCACTGAACAAAGATCAAAACCCACTTTCTCAGAGTTAGCAATAATACCAAAATAACCAAATTTATAGCCTTATTTAACCAACACACATGGATATATATATATATATATATATATATATATATATATATATATATATAAGAATCAAATAAAGTGTGCTCCAGAGACGCGCACGTCTACGAAAATATATATGTACATGTATAAGTTCATAATGTATGTATACGAGATCTCGAACTAAGCACGTGCCATAATGTACATATGGGACCACATGCGGTCGCAAAGGCTAGATATATATACTGATGGTGTGAATAGATGTACTCATGACCACATATATGTGGCATCCAGTGGACTATAAATCTACTCATGAAACATCTTCCCTCTCTTCGCCTGCCTATTTAGAAGTAGCACGTCCACGACACAGGGATGTAGTGGAGGAGATGCCACTCACGAGATTTCATCCGTGTGGTCTAGGTGTCTCAAGCATGCCTGCTGACCTAACTGCACATTCATAAACAACAAGTTTTTAACACCCAAAATTTTAAAATACCTTGAAATTTAGAAACTTGTACAATTTAGTTAAAATGCATGTGCGATCTTACCGCAATGTCATGATCCCTATCGATTTGTTGTTTGCGTGCGTCGCGGGGACAACAATAGACTCACGAGGGTAAGCTACATACAAATAATTAATTTTCAAATTAAATATTTCACACATATATATATACCTACAAATTTTGATATTGTAGATTTAAGTTTAATAAGAAATAATGAACCTCAAAATTTAACAAATTTAAAAAATTGTGTACCTCGGTTAGTGGATTTGCGAGATCTTTATGGCGGTATCTACTGAGAGCCTCCACGGTCTGCATATGTGGAGGAGTCTCTGTAGTAGTCATAAGCTATACAAAAAACATGTACAAATCAATTTATTAAAATCTACTTAAGAGCTATACAAAAAACATGTACAAATCAATATTTAGTTACTCAAGAAAGAATAAAAATACATTATTAAATTTTATCTTCTATTTAGGCTAAATACATAGGATCTAAGTTATTAGGGTTTCTACTTTACTGTTGATCATTACAGGTCATCTCGATGTTGTGTGAAAAAGAGCAACACAATGATCACACAATTTCTAAACAAGCAAAGCACTAGAAAGTTGAGAGCTCAACTACCTTATGATCTAAGACTGTAAATTCCTTGTATTAGATTGTACAACTACTACATAGACCATGTACATATCATGTATGGTCTTGAACCTACATGTTTTCCAGTTCTATAATCTTCTTTGTAGAATCTAAAGTCTTATCTTCTCTGCTCACTACTGTCACATCTAGCTCATCCAGAATCTTCCTAAACAAGCTAAGTTTCTCTCCCCTCTTGTATATTGATAAAGTTATTGTTTATCACTTAGTCCATTTCAAGTTGGAATGAATTATTTTTGTCATGCTTAATTGATGTTGGAAGTTAATTAGATAATAATTGTCTACTGTTTATAATCCTTGTACCTTTTAGTAGAAATTTTAAATAAGGGTATAAATATGACCAATACATTATAGCTCCTCAAACCCATTATGAGGTGTGGCATAATATATAATAGAATACAAGCCCTTGATTCATCCCTCACACATGGAAACATGCACAAATTTAGCTCATGTTTGATCTATGGGAAGAAACATGGATAACTTCAAACTGGTAGTTTGTTGTTGTTATGGGTACTCTTAAGGAATCAAATGGTCCTTGATGTTTCTTCTTAATTTTATTAGAGTGAGAATAGAGGATCCTTGAATTTTCCAAGGTCACCCTACTAGGTTTTAGTGAATGAATATTTATATATGACCAATCGTTAGATTTCTTACTCAACAAACCTAAAAGTACTACCTAGGTTGACTAAGCCAAGTAACCCTTTTGAAAAAGTTAATATTAGAAGTGTATGGGATAGGTTCGTAGGGGGTGGATAGGTTGGATTTTAACTTATCCTAAACCTACAAACATGTCCATGATGTCTAATAAATTAGTGCGAGACACATGGAGGATTATGCATATGTTGATAACATGTGCGGTGATTTGTGAGGGTTGGGATGGAGAATACTTGTTATCTAGTAGAAGCGAAGTGGATATAGAGTGAGACATTTCCTTAAGTTGTTCAAGTTATGTGTGAATGAGATATATATCATTATAGTTGTAAACACGTCATGTTTCCAAGTGTTGGGAATACATTTAGGTACTACAAATTACCCCCATTTCAATATAGTATTGATAAATGTTGGATTAATAGATAAGAAACAAGTAAATACAAACCTCACTTCTTGATCATACAATGATGTTGTAAATTCTTAAATCTCAGTACACCAATCCATATAAAACTTATAATCATATGGAAAGGACGCATAGATTTTTTTAGATAAAGGGTACAAGAGGATTTAACCTTTTTTACATTTCTTCATCACTCTTATCATTCATTAAAGAGATTTGTAACTAACCTGCGTAAAACTCATGCGAGGCATGCCAGTAGCTTCAGTTCCCTGAGCAGATGATGACCCGCCAGGCTCCTGTGTATAAAAGAGAAAAATATTAATACATGTACAACATACACGTGAAACAAATTATAATAATAATCTAGTGCAATTAAATGATTTATTAAAAATGTAAGTTTGTACTGACTTGAAACTTACGTTTGAAACACGCCCAACCATGCAGTAGCTAGCATGTCAACACCGGATGTTTCCTTTCATGGCTCTTGCTATTTAAAATAAAATAAAAAATTAGTTTTTACATGTATGTACATGACGATAAATCATATATATATTAATATCTCAAACATGTGAATTAAACTATTGTACATATATATATTATTTAAATTTATTTAAAATTTACTGTGAAAGACCAATATCGGTGGCTCAGTTCCAAAAACATTCCCGACATCTCATCTATAGAAAAAAAAATCCTGTGAACCAGCAAATGATGTCTACTCGCTGCGGTGCATACGGCACCACATGATCCACGGTGGTGTGGTGCACTAGGCAGCACCTCCACCAACATCACCGGATGCAATCTGGGTGCTTATCTTTGGGTGAGAGTGTCGGTGAGCTCCTCAATGCATGCGATGTATCAATCTCCACAACCTCCTTCTTGTAGGAGGGATAATTGAAGAAGCGAGTGGGGTTTTGGGGCATGGGGATCCTAGGTGACCTACGCGTGCACCAGTGCGCTCTGTGCGAGCCACCTCCTCGACCAAAAAAGTACGAAAAGTCAAAATAATTCGGGACCTCATTGAGCACAAACTCACTGATATAATTTCTTGAAAAATAAAGAGGAACCTCATTGTTGTTGCATGGTGGATAATCAAAAACCATCCACCATCGGTCCCAAAAATTGTTTTTGATTCTATCATCATGGCACCGATGGATTGGGAACCGTTTGCAAAAGCTGCGAGGGGGGGCATTGGTTAGGGTCGGTAAATAATGCACAAATTAGGTCTTTTCCAATTTTTGTCTTTGATGACCGCATGAGATAGTTTATCCGCATACCACCGCCTGGTCACTTAAAGGTGTTCCATCTATGTATTTGGTTGGTTGCGAGACTCGACTTCGCGATCAATGTTTGCGATGTATTGGCTAAAGTCATGCGGGATGGATTTGTAGCATGGTTTTGTCTTATAGTTTGAATTAGGTTCTCAATGACAATTTTATTTTCTTGGATTCTTCGATGATATTATCTTGCGTTCTGTTGGCTCGGTGGGGACGGAAGGAGCCACGGGGCGGATCTATGTTTGGAGGAGGGTTTTGAGGAATGTTCGGAGGGTTTTGAGGAATGTTCGGTGGGTTTTGAGGAATGTTTTGACGGTTTGCATGAGCCCGAGCTTGCCGACCAACTGATAAAACAATAAAATTGTATACATAAACAAACAATTCACAAAACCCATGAAAATGCCAAAAAAAACCTAAAATGCAAAAAAACAACCTAAAATGCAAAAAAATGATTACTGATGGGGACTTACCTCCTCGTCTTGGCGGCATGGTTGAATCTATCGCTATCCAGAAGTCCGATGAGCAATTTTGAGATAGTATTGAAAGTGCGAGTGAAAAACGTTTAGGAAAAGTCGCGGTTCGAATTGAAAATTAGGAAAATAACGAGTCGCGGATTTGTTAAATTTTGTCTCGAGAGTTCTGCGATCGCGGTTATAAACCGCGATCATGAACTAGGTTCGACAATTACCGAACCTAGAATTCAATAACGCGATCGCGGTTTTAGGACGCGCTTGTGGTTTTAAAACCGCGATCGCGGTACCTTTATTCGGGTTTTTATGTCCACGGCGTGCACTTACCCATAGTTTAAACAAACACAACTACAAAAGTAAAAACTATCCCTATAACACAAATAACATATACCATTTTCCTCGCAAGAATCTTCCTCGCCCTGCCCGCGCCTCTGTTTGCATCCCTATGCGTGCCTCTGCGCTCGTGCCCTCACGCCCTCTACTCGTGCCCTGCGCTCATGCCCTCTGCTCGTGCCCTATTCGCACCTGCGCCATGGTGGCTACCCGAGCCCTTGCATCCAAAGCAAACCCTAAATCTGACCGGTAAGAACTCAACGGACAGGCGAGGGAGATGGAGGCGGCACGGCTGTGGGGCTCGTCTCAGAGATTCCACCCTGGTCGTGGATCGACCTTGCCTTCACTGCAGGGAGCTCCATTCCTCCACCTCAGAATGGCTGCATGCAAACCCTAGCCGAAATCTACCACAAGATCCATCCGGGGGTGCGGCAACACCTGGTAATAGACATTTAAAATCTGTGTTGGAAGGATTAGTTCGTGACAGATTGGAGCTCGGACAGAGATCCTAGTCATGGCCATATTGGGTCATCCTTCAAAAAATGTTTTAAACAACAAGGAATCTTCCATGAAACCTACAGACATTACCCCATCTATTACTTTCGGGGAAGAGGTCATTTCCTCTGAGATTTACTACAAAGAGCATGCTCTGATTTGTAGATTCGGGGGACTATGGCCCAACCTTCCTATTCTTCACGCGTGGATCTCTGAGCACTGGACTCCAATTTTAACTGGAAAAATAGACTTGTATCCGTGTGCTAAAGGTATTTTCATTGTAACCTTCTCTTTAATAGCTGATAGAAACATCATTGCTTCCAAACTTTGGACCTGCCAATCTAAATATTTGATCATTAAACCCTGGTTTCCATCCTTCAACCCACTCACAGAATCTTTCTCATGGAAACCTGTTTGGATCAGGCTGCCCCATTTACCTCTCCAGTTCTAGAGTCATGACTGTTTGACATCCATTGGCAATGCCTTGGGAACTACACTCTATATTGATTCTCAAACCACTAATTACACCCATACTACTTATGCTCGAATCCTGGTGGAACTTGACACCGATAAAAATCTTCCTGCAACCATAGACCTTAGAGTGTGCAAAAGAACTTGGTCACAACCTCTTGATTATGAAGGTCTTCCTTTTCGTTGTAGAGTATTTTTTGCTTAGGGCACACCTCTACTGAGTGTGGGATGGAAAAATGTCAACATGAGAAGCGTAGCTGGTGGAAAGATGCACTTCCAAAACACCTGATTTTTGATGCAAAAAAGGGACTAGATTCAAATGTAGATACAAATATTGAATCCATTTCAGCCCCAGAAACCGAATCTCAAATTGTGAGCAGCATGAAAAATGCACAAGTTGTTGAGGGCAGCATGGAAAATGATAAATATCTCTCTCAAGTTAATAACGTGGCTGTCCCAAAAAGGGACAAATCGACTAAGGAAAATAATCCTCCTTTGTCTTCTTCTCCAACCGTGAAGGCTCCATCAGGATGGGTTACGGTCAGCAAAAAGAAAAAATCTACCACTCTGAAGGGTAACACTTCACCTTGATGATTCTTATCTCTGCATTATTGGGGCATTTGGGTTCTTGGGTCTCATTTTTCTTGGTCGGATATGAGTTGCTTCCAATGGTGTTGTTATGCCATTGTTGTTTGATTGTTGTACTTCAGTTGTTTTTTTGTTGTTACTTTGTCGGTTGTTTGTTGACAATTTTCTGTAGTCGGGCTCTATTGTTCTATTTGGATTTTGATCCATCTCTTGTGCTTTAACTTTCAATTCTAACCACGAGCCTTGGGTGTACAATGGTATAGTCCCTTTCAAAAAACTATTTGCCAATAATAATAATAATAACATATACCAGTTTTTTTGTTTGCAAAATTACTCAAAGAAATGTGGTCTCATGGAATCTTTATGATTGTAAGATATGCACAAAATAGCTCTAACAATGATGCACTCAAACTCGTTGAGGTAATAAAGAAATTTGGAATGTACCATAACCATTTCAGATTTGTTTATATATAATTGCATATTTTGTCTCATTTTAGTTTCATGGAGAGATAATATGTTAAAGCACTTAGTCATTCTTTCAATCTACTTTGACAACAACACTTCACATTCACTACATTCTTGAGAGTGAGTATTAGCAAACTTACATGTCTCACTTGAATTTGTATTCAAATATTACACAACTAAGTGTTATCTAACATCCCTTCTAATGTATTTCGCAACATTTGTTCTGGCTTTAATAGAAAATCAGTATTGTCAATCACACCCCTCATCAACATCAACTACAAAAGTAATAATTGTATTTATAAATCTAATAACATATACCATTCGGCGTTCACATTGCATTGTACACATGCGATTGCTAGTTTTAAGTTTTTAGTATTTACGCCGAAGGTGTTCCCCCTATGGTAGAGGACCTCTGGACATTTCTACAGCGATGTTAAATTTGACGTCTTGATGATCGTTTGGGACGTTTGTTCAAAATGATTAAATTTGACAGGCCGTTTTGACATTTTTCTGTTTTTAGCAATAGTAATTTGACGGGATTCAAACCCGCGACCTATGTGTTGTCGGCGTTTGCTTCGGACCCGGCATTCGTAGAACGCTACATATATCAACGGAATGCGATCTACAGGCAGCGAATTCTAAGGTGACGAAAGCAAAGCGGTGGAAAGGTTTGAAGTGCAGAGCGGAACAGGACAGTAATGATAACTGCGAGGACAAAACAGATGAGGAAAAAAATGTGAAGGCTCCTCCAGCAGGATCGAGATGTTCCTGGTATAAATATTGGGTATCAATGCGAGAGAAAGGTTGCAAGGTTTCTTAGGTTTCCACAGATGCCTTTCTTTATTCTTCTGGTTTTCTGTTTTTCAGATTCTGTCAACGAGGACCCCATCACAAACATGCCCCATCATAGAAGTGGGCTTGGCCTGTTTTATAGGAGTTGCATACCCACATTCCAATGGAAGGTAAGAATTTGTTAATTCCTAAGTTTATAGTCATTATAAGTGCAGAAAGCATACGGCACCCCTAACATAATGTGAAACCGGTCATGAACCCTGTGAAGTGGTTGTACCAAGAAACCTTTGGATGCCACAGATTTCATTTTTCGGTATTCTTTTATTTCTGATTCCCTCTATGGGAATTTCCCTTCTTTGATATTCTTTTATTTCTGATTCCGTCAATAGGAATCTCAGTCATGAACATACCCCATCTTAGTCTAAATGGGTTTTATCTCTGGGAAAAAATCCTCTTTCCATCTCTATTTAAGTTTTCACTGTCAGCAGATTTGTAGAGGGTTTGCAGATCTCGGATTCAGGTCCAAAAACATAATGCCCCAGATCCATCATCACCTAGCCCTCACTTCAATATTTCATGACTCTTTGGAGGAGAGAATACTGAAGGAAGACGATTACATGGTTTGTCACAGAACACCAATTATAGAAATTATCAATTTTTGCTTTCATTGTTGTAAAATTATAAACCTCGAGTATCATATTAATTTTGCTTTCAGTCTTTATAACAGTTTTTTTTTAATTAGTATTATGAATTCAAAATTTTGTTTCAGTTTAGATTGATTTTCTTAGACCCAGGCTTTTAGCTATAGAGATTACAATACTTACAACAGTTTGAAAATTGGGCTCATAACTATGGTTTCAATTCCTCTTTCATGGGCTTGTGGGTGGGCATCAACAATGAGTTCAGTCTCAGCTATTCATAGAGAAAACGACTGGGAATTAGCAATTGTAAATGCATGGAAAATGCCACAAGGGCTCTCCTGGATGATACAAGGGACAACATGGAATAATTGAATCAAGGTTTACATACATTGATTGTGGCAATGGACAGAAGGGAGAGGGCAATCCTTGTAATAGGAAACTAAGAGAGCCATCGACATGGACATACTGCACATGGACATGGCTCTTCACATGTACGATGACATAATGAGAATCACAGAAAATCTAAACGAGAAATATATAATTCGTTATGGTGCTACAAACACTGTTTATAAATGTGTTCTAAAGAATTGTAAGCCAATTGCTATAAAGAGACTGTACAGTCACTACCCACAAAGCTTGCGTGAATTTGAAACTGAGCTGGAAACAGTTGGAAGCATCAAGCATCAGAATCTTGTGAACTCATCGTGGTTATTTTCCTGTATGCACTCTAATTTCTTGTGTTCCTTCTGCATCAATGAGAAATATAGGAGTAAGAGCGTAAAATTGTGTCATCTCATGGTATGGCAATAAAACCAAGCTTATCTAAGTCATGGGTTAATGAACTTTCCTTTTCAGTCAAAAAGGTTAAGACTACTAGTGCTCCTAACTTTCATGATAGTGAGACTATTAATGCATATCCTCATAGGTACCTCAATCTGAGAGCAATAAAGGGTTGTGCCTCCTAATCCCAATAATGGTCTTATGGGAATAAAAAGATAACTTCTTCAAGCCATGGGCTGGTAAGCTTAACTTTGTAGTCTGAGGTGAAAGCAACATAGAGAATTGCATATTACAACACCTCCAAAGTTTGCCAACTTTAGCAATCAACAAACCCTTTGAATTGACTAGAGAGAATTAGGTTGTTCAAAACAAGTTTACATGTATGAAATTCAGTCTTTTATTATCTCTCGACTTGCTTTTGAATTTTCCTGGAGAATCTGGTACTTCCTAATGATGATAAATTGGAATCATATGACATATGTGATGATTGGAGTTTTGTACTTTTGGGCTATATTCTATCAATTTGGGCTCCAACTAGGTGAAATATTGAAAACAATGTGGTATGTATACTAAGCAATTGCACATGAGTTGAATTGTATGTAGGATGGAATGAAAATCTAATGTTGCTTTGGGAAAGCAATTTGATGTAGTAGTTGTTGTGTAACATATGTGTTGACATCGTTATGTGTTGTTTTTAAATTTGTTAGTACTTTGGAACAAAGTGCAACTAGCCTCGTGGATGTTAAAAGTTCTTCTTAGTTGTAGGATTGAACTCTTACATGACTTAAGACTAGTGTGGGTATATATATTAACTTGAATCAAGATTGTTCTGTTCCAGGTAACAGTCGGCAGTTGGTTGCTTAATTGCATTTCTTTCAATGCAAAATGAACACTTTGTTCAACTATAATAGGTAGGACTGCTCTGCTAGGTTCCTAAAAATAGTAATTGCCATCTTAATAAGTACATTGAAAGAAGACCACAACATACTTGTGATGCACAATGAACACCGAAATTTGTGAAGCCTGGTCATGATACAAGAGATTTAAGTAAAGGGGTAAGTACTGCGTAGGTAGTTAGTTCTTTTTGAAGGGGAAAATTAGCTTTTGGGAATTTTGTTCCTTTTCCACTTGCCCAAGAGGAGTATTTGAGGGGGCAAATTTTCACCTCGCTTGAAGGTTAAGCTATTAGTAATTTCTTAACATTTTCAATTTTATGGATAACTTTGCACCCAGATGGGGGGCCTTTGATTGGAAAATTTGTTGTTCCTTTCTAACTGGATATTTCACCTAGATAAGAGTAGGGTGAGAAGCCCTGATCTGTATTAACTTTTTAGACACCTAGACTTGATGTTGATCTTCCCTAAGGAGCTGGGTTAAATTGATTACAAAATTGAATGGAATAAAATTATTGTTGTTACTTCTCTATTGTTTTTCTTATGGTACATACGTTTATGTCATAAACTTTGATACACAACTAATACTTTTTTTGTCTCATCATCTGGTTTAGCTGATAAAATTACATGTGTACATTATGATAGTTGCTTTTGGGTTGCTACTTTTGAATTGGTTTCCATCTATTTGTAATATTCATAGAGTTTGCATGTAAATTTAGCACTATTAAGTATATGGGGGGAAGTGAGAACAACAATATTATATCTAATTAAGGGTTCTGCCTTTTTCCCTCCATTTGCCAAATAATCTTCAAATTGGTTCTACTTCCTTCTAATATGTGACAGTGATTAATAGTGATCATTTTTCTGTGACATGCTATTATATTTTCATCAATCATTATCAATCGTTCAATACATTCATGGCGCTATTGATCTATTGTGATCATATTCTTCAATTCATGAATTTTGATGACTTAGATACACCCTTCAGGAAGTATTGCATTTAACTGAAGAACTTATCTAGCTTATTGTATTGCTTCCTTCACTATCTTGCCTCCAATACATTGTGTTTTGTTCAAAGATGAATATTTTAGGAATTCCTATTAAGTTGCATCAATTTCCTTAATACACAACTTTGTGTTATATTGGTTAAAAAACTTGAAATTAGTAAGAATCCTGTGACTGTATGTTTCAATAGTTGATCATCATTGTTATAGAGATCATCAGAGTTTAGGAATCCTTGTTTCGTTTCTACTGTGTCATTGCCTTAAAGTTAACCCTATTGTATTCACCACAGGGTTGATATCTCTTGGCATTTTTAGATAGATGTATTTAAGAAATCTGTTTAGCTAGAGTTTCAGCTTTGGAATACAAATATATGATGAGCTTCAGTACAACACATTTCATCATCTTGTGTAGTTAAGACCAAGATAAAATTAATTATAGATATAATTACATATAAATGACAAGAATAATATGCTTATTGGGTTTTTGTTCTCTTTAAATGCTTTGCATGCATAATCCCAGGTCATGTTGACATGGAAAAGCATGAATGTAGGTCAGTATTAATCTTGTGATGAACTTCCACCTGGTTGTAGGATTGAATTGATATAACAAAAAAAGGATGTAGGTCCAAGTATTAATCTTGAAAAATATTCTGAGAGTTGAAAGTGAACATGTCAAACATGTCACTTTAAGTGAACCAAAATATGAAAAACTTGCAAAATTGTATCTAGATCATATTGTTAGGTAGGGCAATATTTGTTTTTAATATCTTTCACTTTCTCAATTTCATTTATGCAAGCTCATTGATATTGTGTTGATTGAATTTTTACATTTATAGTAGATTTCTTGAGAAAAACCTCTTAAGAATATATCCAAAGGGCACACGTCCTAAGTCGTCAAATTACAAGCCCTTTCTAGCTTGGAAACATGGTGCACACATGGTCGCAATCAACATGAAGGTTCTGTTATATGTTTTTCCAGATTTTCTTTTAGTGAGCTCTGTTATTGTAGCCTTTGTTGATCAGTAAAGTTACCTTCTAGATGAATTTTCGTGTGTAATCTCTCATTCTGACTTAATGCAGTGATTGACTTTAAAATTTGGGAATGTGGTTTTTGAAGTTTGTTAGGAGTGTACTAGTAACATACAAGCAGTGCTGATTTTATATTGTCTTTCAAGATATATCCTAGACGCAACCTTTAAGTTTGTATATGTACACGTGGTAAGATAAGATTTCTTTTAGGGATTGCTTTTGATCGTTTCACTTATATTTATAGTTAGCTCCAATCATTTTTTTGAAGTGACATGTGGGCGCATGTGCCTTCGTCAATGATAGGATTTGTTATGTGTTGAGGGGCTCGCTCCCCAATGAGGCCATTTCAAAACGCAAACACGTTGCAACACTGACACAATTTCACCCAAATAATTAACTACAAAAGTAATAACTATCCCTTTAAATCAAATAATATATACCTTTCGGCGTTCACATTGCATTGTGCACATACGATTGCTAGTTTATATGGTTATGTTATTACACAATTTAATATTAAAAAATGTATGAAATGTTTTGTTCTTATTTTTTTAATATTCTAATATTAATTAGAAAGTTATAGTCTATATTAACATTAATAATATTAAAATTTTGTATTAAATTCAATAATTAATTTCAATAAAATATGTGCACAATAAGACAGGGAATATAATTCCTTGATCTTTTAGTCAAAGATAAAAAATCGCAATCAATTGTATGTAAAGTCATTTATAAATGTTTTTCTTAAATACCAACCTCCACTAACACACTATTATGAAAAATGGACTAAATGAATTTCTTTCAACTCCTTTTATATTATTTGGCCTATGTCTTTTTATTATCCATATTTTTTACTGGTAATAGATTTTTGGGATAATTATATTTAAAAATATAGATTTTTGAAACCCTCACTGCTTGGGAAACTAGCTACAGCACCGATGACAAAACAGCATTACTTAATCAGAGGCATATCATACAGACCGGCAGATCCTTTTATTGATCCTGGGATAAATAGAAAATGTAGGCATATGATTTATATTATACAGCAAAGTGTAAACTAAAATTGCCAGATTGCACAGGGCAGCCATTAATGTTACAGTATAAGGTTCTGAGGAGATTTGGGCGTTGCTCTCTTTGTGGGGCTAATGATTCAGGGTTAAATTCCATTCCATTCCATTCCAAATTCTCAACTGTGATGTGGCCCACGCAACAGTTGTGGTCTATTCATGAATGGGAGTCAATTTTTTTATTTCTGTGACAAGGGCTTCCAAGTTTTTCCAAGAAGACCCTCCTGCTTCCACTGCCATTCTCGCTGCCCTGCTCAACTCCTCTGCCCTTTTGCTTTCCTCGGCTTCTGCTGCAAACACTTTCTTCACTGCTCTTTTCAAGTCATCTCTGTTGGGCATTGCGGCGGGGCCTTCGCATAATCTGACGCCGACTTTGAGATAATCAACCAACAACAGAGCATCGCTGTACTGATCTGCACCCATTGGCCATGCAATCAATGGAACCCCGAGCGCGATGCTCTCCAGACAAGAATTCCATCCACAGTGGGTAACAAAACCGCCAACGGAAGAGTGGGAGAGGATTAACAGCTGAGGCGCCCAACCTCTGATAACTAGCCCTCTCTCTTTCGTGCGCTCTTCAAAACCAGGCGGTAACACACCGCCATATTCATGAGCGACATTGTCATCAGAAATTCGAGAATAGGGGTGGTCCTTGATAACCCATATGAAGGATTCTTCGCTTGCCTCCAATCCTGCGGCGACCTCCTCTATTTGTCTGTTGGACAGAACAGCAATGCTCCCGAAGCAAATATATACTACAGATCTGCGTTGCCGTGAGTCCAGCCATTGCAAGCACGCTGATTCCTTGATTGCATTTGGGTTTCCCCTTTCTAAATTAGGGGTGCCCTGAAACACAACTGGAGGAAGCAAGGGACCGACAGACCAGACAGGGCTGCCCGATAACTTCTGCAGATGATCGATATAAAGAGCCTCCAGACCATCAAAGGTGTTGATGATACTACCCCAACTTTTGACATTCAAATTGAATCCGTGCCTGATGAATTCAGAGATCGGATCCGAGGGCTTGTACATTCGGGCAAGGGGAGATATTTTAGACTTGGGAAAAGTTACAGGATGAGGAAGCTCGGGAATACGGACTTCCCCGTCGTCAGATTCCACGCCTTGGTGTGGCATGTGTTTCCACAGGGAAGAAACAACAGACACGGCAAACGCGCCTGATGGATAGAATACGACTCTGCGTATTCCGAGCTTGGCCGCCAAGTCCTGAGTCCAACCCAGGAAGAAATCGCTGATGATACAGAGAGGAGGCCCAAATCCATCCGAGCTGCGTTGGTGGAGGATCCATTGCTCTAAGGGATCAGCAAAGTGTTTAAAGGAATACATGAAGAGAGGCACGAGGTGTAGAGGGAGTTGTGCCAAGTTTTCGCAGTGGGGAGGCAGTCCCTGAGTGGGAGGCAGCGGTAGGATGAGGGATTGAATATGAAGGCCCTGAGAAGAAGCGGTGGTGAGGAGAGGGCGAAGCAGGGCTTGGTTTTCAGTGGTGGTGAACACCGTGACTGCAAGTCCGCGAGTGGCGAGAATATGAGCGAGATCAAGCAGGGGAATCATATGGCCATGCCCTGGAAATGGGAACACCAACACATGTACCTTGTTCGTTTCCATTTCCAGTTCCAGGCCAAGAGACTGCTTCTCCTCGCGATCCATGTAGATACTTATTCTCACCACTATGAAAGGAATATACTTTGACTTCTGAGCCGGGCGCATATTCTTCTAATTCCAATTTGCTACATACCTAGGAACACGACATGCAGTGGTATCTCTCACATATCAGCCGCTCAGATGGCCACGTGGAATACAATGTTTACAAAAACATGAATGAAATGAAACTTTTTAACCTCCACGAGGCTAAAATCTTATCATCTTTTGTTAATCTTGATGATGAAGTCTCCATTTTAGCCAATCACCCTATATGTCACGTACGTTAGGAGACAAAGAAATTTAACTTTTTCAAATGAATCGCTAAAAAGGTATTGTGGTGCAGTGGTGGCCCGCTAAATTAGGGAGTAGTAGGTCGCGCATTCCATTTTCGTTGTAACCACACAAACATGCGTGATCGTTAGGAGCAGCCCATTTTAACTATCAACTCCTCATTAAAAATACCGTGTAATGAAAATGTCGTGAAATTGATTGCATATCTCGAATGAATGTCATTATAAGCAATCAATAGTAATAATAAGGTGAAGGGACAAACTTAGCACACAATTATTGTAAGCATTTACCACATGGGGAGGAATGGTAAAATATTATTTATCAATTTGAGTTTTTTCTCGAGAGTAAATTTTTTATGTGTATATTTTTGATAAATTATTAGGTGTGATGGTTATGTTTCAATATGGAGTATTGCTTTTATTTTCATATTATATGAGTGAGAAGTCCACTTCTATTGTAACTTTCTTATTATACTGCCGAAGGCAAGTATATTGGCTTCACCAATACAATTAACATTTTCCTTCCAACCAATCACTTTGTGCCACATGGCAAATTTAATTTTTGATTTTCAAGTTCTCTAATGTTTTTAAGGGAATATACCTCTACCCTTTATTGGAGTATATTCTATCATTTATTGTTTTGACATTATTAGTTTCTATGTTTTTAATGAATAAAATACTTTTAATAAAATAAGTGGAAAACAAGCAACCACGTACCAAGTGTAATTATAACACATGTAATTATACTCATAAATGCACATTGATATTGGACAATAATTTTTATTTTCAAGTTCTCTAATATTTTTAAGGGAATATACATCTACCCTTTATTGGAGCATATTCTATCATTTATTGTTTTGATATTATTAGTTTCTACGTTTTTAATGAATAAAATACTTTTAATACAAAAGAAGTGGAAAACAAGCAACCACGTACCAAGTGTAATTATAACACATAATTATACTCATAAATGCACATATTGTATGTGAAGTTCCTATAGGAAACATTTTTTTATTTCTTTGATATTAGACAAGTGTCTTGGCAGCAATTAATTTGATTTTGATATGTGTAGCTCAGAATTAAAGTAGTGATTTCTTTGAAAAACAAAATATGAAATCTCCAATTTAAATGAGACACGACACCACCCAAACATTCCGTCATTGATTTCTGTGAATACATATCATCATACCATCAACTCAATTTTTTCCATTACACCAACGGATGGAAAATTACCTGAAGGATATGTAAGTAAGTATTCCCTTAAATTACTTTTTGTGATCTCACAGGCCTCTACAATGGTATGACAGGGCTATCAGAGGAACATCAGACATAAAATAATACCTTGAAACATTCACAATTTTTACACTATGAAGCTCTTGGGATAGAGCTTTGATTTGTGTGTCTGTTTTTTACTTGCATCTTGAAGTGGCTTGGGAGTAGAGGATATGAGATATTTAGGTTTCCCAGGTTAGGAAATGCTTCTGCAATGGTTGGCAAGTCTTCATCTCGGAGAAGATGAATTCTGGAGCAGTTTAAAGATCTCAGAATTAGCTTCTGCAGGCAAGGCCATCTAACCTTGCACACTGAGAGACCTCAACTATCTTTCTACCTTTAATCTCTATATTGTGGTGCAGGTGTGTCCTGAACCAGAGAAAGGACGAGAATGGAGAAGAAAGCATCCGTGACAATATTTTTTGTGATTGAATTCCTAAGTGGTGAATGCATGAATCTGATTGAGGAAGACCTGCTTGAAATATGCTTGCAAAAGCATGCTCAATATGGTTCAAGGAAAAATTATGGACGAGAGTTTACTGAATGGGTGCCCTAGTTTAGATATGATGGCAATTTTATAAATAGAACGGTGCCCCGGTTTACCTACTACAACAATTTCAGCTATGGAATGGGAATGGAAAATTGGAGTGAAATATCCGCTAGAGTGGTCTGTATGAATGAATTTGTAGCCAAAGGAGATGGGAAACGGACGAGACGAGGTGGATTTACAATACCCATTTCAGGTTTTTGCTTTTGTTTGATTTTGAATTGGCATGTTCAAAATGTTATTCTTATTTTGTAATCACTGAAAGTCAATGTATAGCCACTAGAAAGGAAGAAATTATATAGGTGAATTTGGAATACCCGCTTCAAATTTCATCGATTTTAATTATATGTTGATTTCACATGTTCAATATTCTTTTTCTACAAAACTATATTAAGATGCATTTAGAATACCGACTTCAACGCTTATTGCTTTTGACTTGATTTTGAATTTGCATGTTTACAATGATATTCTTTTGCAATCACTGAATAAAATATATATAAACCGGAAATTTGTAATAGCCACTGCCACTTTATATTCTATTGTTTTCAATTTGATTTTGAATTGACATGTTCTTAAAGCTATTCTTCTTTTATAATCGTTGAATTCAATACATTGCAACCAGAAAGCAAGAAATTATATTGATGCTTGTGAATGAAAGAAATAAAGCAATGAGATCGAAAAGTACAATTATTAAAAATAACATTTGAAATACCCACTTTAGGTTTTATGATTTTGGATTCACATGTTTGCAAATGCCATTTTTGTGGCAACTACAAAATTCAATACATGTTGCAATTTAAAAAAGGATGTCAATACCAATGTCTATTGTTATAACACAAAATCAAATAGTTTACATTCTAAGTTCTACATTCTTCTACACTTTACATAAATATATATTTGATTACACACGATACATTTGTGAAAACTTCCAACCTATCTCCATGACACTTTGGTGTATGTAAATTATTCACTTGACAAACAAATCAAAATTCTAAGAAGTTTGTTTTTGTATTTGTTTCAAAATTTTGCATATTCTTCTTCTCCACATCCCACAAAACATCACCTTCAGCAGTATTTGCCATATCATGGCCTTGTTAGTATAAGAAATATTATATATATATATTTTTGTTTCAAAGATGTTATAACTAGCAATCGCATTAAGAAGGTCAATGGACACATTGATAGGAAAAGTCAAATGGAACCATGGATTTGTGAAGTTTTGTAAGATGAAAGGGAAGGGAGGGGGTAAGGGCATGCAAGATAATAGGGGAAGACGCTGTAGAGAAGCTATAAGGAGACGAATCCTAGGAGAGTTACGTTGAATCATTGGATGATTGTTGTTAAGTGGAAGGGAATATCATCGAGGAATATGGGATTTTGTTTTACTCATTTGGTACATGTGAGCAAAAATGGCGATAAGAGTAGATGGCATGAACGTGAAGGTGGAACCCAATGTTGGTGTTGGTCGCATCAAACAAAGATCTCCTTGTCAACAACATTGTAAGCATCCTTTGAGGAGGAGGTAATGAAATGCAAAGCATGTGGAAAACCATATGTGGCAAAGCATATAATTTCTAGAAAAGTTATAAATAGCAATGATATAGCATTTGGTTTATGTTGGAGTATCTATATCGTTTTAGGATCAAACTAAATTTAGGGGACTATCATGTTTTATAGGGAGACGAACCTACAACGTAAGAGAAAAGTTGGAGGTACATTCGAGAGAGAAAGGAGGCGAGATATGGAGGTATTAGAGGCAATGGAAACATGACATTGTTGTGAAAATAAGACCCTAACATTTTGCACCTCTGATATCATTAGTATGTGAATACATACAAGCGATGGAGAATGTCCCACTTTGGACCAATGTAACTAGGGAATTTGAGCTACATGGAAAACAACAATACATGTAGGTCGAGAGATTTTTGTGGGTTATAATTGATCATTGTCATGATCTAAAGAAGACAAGTGTTGTGTGTAAGTGGAATTGTGCGATGGGTCGGACAAAAACAATCAAGTTTGTCACTACTTACGCTTAGTGGAGGGGTGGACTAAGTGACTTAATTTCACCCACAATAGACACGAGTTAGGTTTTTGTGTCACTACAATTACATTATTATTTGTTTTGATAGCAAAATCGTTGAACCAATACAACGAATAAAAACTTTAAACACAATGAAAATAGAAAGTACTTAAGAACGAAGAAACATGGAATATTTTCGACACCTATTGTAGGGGTCACATCAAAATAGATAACTTTAAATACCATTAATAAAAATAGGTTGCATACTTTCAGCAAAATGAACATTTTCCTTCATAACTTTTTTGGATTAAAGCAATTACATTAAATTATGTGTTTTAATAATGTAAGGGTTGAACAAATACAATGAAATAAATCTATAAATGCAATTTTGAAATAGAAAATACTTAATAATAGGATAAACATTTGTATATTAAGATTAATTTGCGACACATTGTAAGGGTCACAAAAAAATTGACTTGATTTAAAGTGTATTTTTTATTTAAATTAATGTGATTGTTATGATGTGCTTTGACACATACTTCAAGAGGTCGATTTGAGAGAAGCAGAAACCCATCTTTTGTTTTTACATCTTTTCTATTCAAAGAGATGGTGAAAGGTGATATTGAAATTTTAGAGCAGGGAAGGTTTAAAGAATGAGAAATAGACTATATCCATTCACATGTGTCGGGATCAATTCCACATAAATACCATTGTTACGAGAGAAGACAAGGAAACAACATAGTCAACAATTATCAATGGAGGCATGGGTTGAAATGGTTACTAGGTGATTGAATAGATGTTTTTGTGTGTCGAGTTGTCAACATGTCACTTTTGCATGTGTCAAGCTATCAAATTTTTCATGTTATGAATGTAAATTGTGTCAAAGTTGTCATGTTATTCATTGTCATTGCAAAATACATGACAATTACAAACAAAGGAAACGTGATTTTTATTTTGAATATTCAAATTGAGGATGATGTACTATTAGAACACTAAACATAATGAGCACACGACCTAAATTGAGGACAAGGTGAATAATTTATGATAGAAAGCATAGTCACAATGTCATTAAAGAGGCCAAACCCCAAAGAGTTGACTACCCAGTATCTCAGAGACACAAAATCTATGCACTTGGGTACATTTATAGGTCTAAAGCATGTTAATATATACATGATTCTAAGTAAGAAAAATAGTAATTGGAAATGTCTTTTGGGTCTTTTTTTTTTCTCTTATACTTTTATTGACCTTACACACCCTACATCCCTATCGGTATTTAACCGATTTATCTTGTATGGCCTCGGACACTAGCACCCATTTAGGACAGAAGCGCCCAGGCACTCATGTCCCTTGAGGCACACACGACCCTCTCTATCCTTTTCTCACTATTTTGGGTGTCTTTTATATTTTGGGCATCTTTTACACTTTGGGGGACCGTCCTTTGATTCGTCAATTATGAAATTTAAATAAGAGAATCATATATATACATAGTTATATCTCTCAAATAAAGGCCTAACCACTAAGCATTACATACTATCCATTTAAGCATGCATCCAAAGGCATAAGAGTATTACAAAGCATCCATCTAGCACATCCACTCAAGGGATAATGGATGCATTATTCTGCATACATAAGATAGGAGGGAAGTCTATTCTATTTCATCTCACACATTCTATACATTTTCTACATTCTAGATCTAGCCCATTATCATTGTGTAACTTACACAAGGGCCTCTTAGGGCATCATCACACACACTTACACATAGAACTACATGGAGTCTGAAATGTAATGCGATGCTCATCTAAGTTCACTCTTGTGGTGATAGTGGGGTCGATCGACTCCACATTATGCATCTTTATTTTTAGATTTGATGTGGTTTGTGGGCATGTGCAGCTAGGTATCTTTCTTCGGAGTTACAAGAACATTTAGCGACATTAAAGCAAGATTATAGAAAAAAATAGGATCGGCAATGCAGCTCCTCATGTATAGAAAAGATCAAAAACACGAGCATCTACGTGGACACTAGTGCCTAGATCCAATCACTAACACCCCGGTGCTCCTGTCCTCTTGTGGGCACTTTTGTCTTGCATAGTTATGGGTATTAAAACCTCCGAGAGAGCCTTGATGATACTTCTTCCGAGTCTATTTCAGCTATTCATCTATCCATATCATATCCAGTTGTGTGAATTTAGCTAAGTCATCTCCTCTCTCTTTTTCTTAGGGTTTCATATTATTGCATGCTTGTTGTTTGTCCATTTATTGTATATTATCATTTGTATATCATTCACTACAATAGTTACTCTAAAATTATATTTAATTCAATTTATATTAAATCATTTGGTGAACCCAATCATGATCAAACACTTGGATCTTTATTTTTCCTATTCTATCGGATCTTCTTTCATGGCTCCTCAAGTCTCCTTGTATCAATTGCTTCAAATGCACCCACCTTGCAAAGATGTTCTCCAAAAATCCCTAGACACTATGTACCTCCCTCTGATACACCACATGCACAAGTAAGTGCCATTTTCTATTGTCTCTCTAAATGACCCCATTATTCCTAATACCCTGACCCGGTCAAACCATCTTAGAGTCGATCCAAGCTTTACACCATGTTTTTCAAGATAAATTTTAAAGTATGGAAACCAAAATACATCCCTCAAGGCTGAAATTCAACATCTTAAGGATACTTCTTGTGCCCATACTACTTCTTCTTCCACACCTCATCCTAATCCTATGTCTACTACATGTGCTCATATAAGTGAAGCCCAAGTCTTACCACTACCAGCACCTCTCAAGTTTAATATAAATGTTAAGCAACATGATATTCTTCTTAGTCCTTAATCACCAATTGATCAACTTGCCACCTACTCATTACTACCCTCCTTATTGGCTTGCAAAATACAAAGTTCACCCATTTTTAATTAGCATAGACTTAATGGATGTCATGTTAATGATTGCAATGCTTTAAATGAAAGATTAGGCATTATACACACCCAAAATTGCATGTGCTACATTATCGAAAAATGGTTACAAAAGTCCCCAATGATGATTCATGTCCTTTTAAAAGGTGTTCGAGTTCTAAACCCATTCACAGTGTATATTTGTAGCCTAGACATCCTTACTTAACTTTTCCACACTTTTTTCCATCTTCTTAGCTCATTTTGTGCATGTTTTGGCCTTTAGTGTCGGAAAGATTGCCCTACACAGGTGGTGGTTCAAAACCGCCACCCGGGCGGGTAGTGGTCCTACTCACTTTTTCGAACTCTTTATTGCGTGATTTTAACACGCGCGATTTCACTGACTTGACTTCTAGGATGCGTTTGTGAATCAAATTGCCTAAAAATAGTCTTGATTACATGTTATTCCTTCACTCTTCTATTTTTAAATAGCTTTAATTAGTTTGAACTACCTCTTCACCCAATGATTTGGCACTCGAGGCTTTCTTATGCATGAAGGCACATCCCGACCAATTCCTATATATTCAATTCTTGTATTCAAACAAATGGCACGAGAATTTTGTGTATCTTGCATAGTATTGTTGCCACTGATCCTATAATGGAAATTACATAGCCAAGCTTTGTTCACTTGTGTTATCTCTCTTCCACTGCATTGCTGACAAACCTACCTTGAGTTGTCATTGCTCAAGTGCTTTCTCTCCTCTGTTGCCTTTGCATTCCCAATTTCTTGGACTCATATGGACACATGAGAAAGAAAGGATAAAATAAGGGGACAAGTACATATATAACCAGATTTTTGAAAGCTCTTGCTTATCAAGTTTGAATTATTTGTTTGTTTGCTTCATTTGTTCAAGTTATCAATTCTAAGTTATTCATTTCAAATACATATCAAATAGAGTAGCACAATTGTTCATTTCGAGTTATTCAAGGAATTACAAATAGAGCAAATCATTATAAAAATTGCTCTTTGACATTACTAGGAAGTAGTGGAGAATAATATCTCTCTTTTAGAGTTATGATTTGTTCTCTACCTCGAGGTAAGTTTATAAAGGGTTTTGATTAAATTAGTTCGGTTGTTTTAGATCTAGATTCACATACTTGCACAAGTAATTAACTACAATCTGTTGATTACTTCTATTTAATTTTGTTTATTAGATTAGAAGCATTGTTTAAAATCCTGAAAAAGATAAAAAAAAAAAAATTTACTTTTTCTAGATTAGTTTGTTTCCATTGTTTTGTTCAGATATACTATGAAAATACCAAAACATAGTTTAAATTTCCTTTGATAGTTATCTTGTTTTATCAAAATCAATTCAATTCATTTTGCATGACCATCAAAGGTCCACAACAAGAGAAAATATTGAGGTTGTGATCCATTGGTCCCATGACCCAACGGGTTTGAGTTGTTGACCGACATTGATACGGGTCTTTACGCTTGTTATTTTTACGTACAACTACTAGGTATTCTAGGAAGATAGAACAATTAAACACATTAAACATTGTAGTTGATTAAGCCTACGATTATTGGAAGGCTCCACGAAAACATGGCATGGCGATTACGCATATGACCATATAAATACCACGACCTCTAGGAGCTCACGGTTTGTGATCCCTGGGTCCCCCAACCCATGGGCACTGGTGACCAATTAAACATCGACACCTTTGGTTTATGTGCCTTTGGTATTTAGATCATCACTACTTCCACGACATTGTTGCACAACTTTCGGCGTTGAACATAGCATTCGATTAGGCTAAGGCTTTACGGACTAAACTAGATAACCTCCCCATAGACCATGTGGTTCCATTCGCCTCTCGTTCTCACTTCCATGACCTTGTCTAGAAATATATACGAGGAATCCACATGTCACTTTCCACGTGTTCAAAACCAATAGACATAATCTCGCAAAGCTCGATATCGACTAGAGCCTCAGGAGTTATTTTATCTAACCATTCCATTACATAACTTGACTTAGGATGAATTTCTTTGCCTTGGACTCAGATCCTACGATATTGTGTTGAAGACATAAGGTTGCCTTGTTATTTCATTCATCACTACCATACATACATCCATTTTCATTCTACACGGTTGTCCCAGACATGACCTCGGGAAGTTGGGTGCGAAGAAGGTCACGTATTGATTTTCTTTTGTACATGCACCTTGAGCATCAGGGTTTTATTTCATTTTCTACACAACATTCTACTACATGTTCATCTCAATTGTTAAACCCCATTGGGCTCCCAAATCCGATCCCTCCATGTCTAATGAACATCATGCCATAATTACTAATGTTCCTTCTTGATAAGCCATGAGTCGCCTATCCAACCCAATGTCATACCACCTTTAAAAATACATACCCCATTACCTCCTCCTATCAAGTCCTCTACAACATTACCAATTCCAAATAAGCAACCACCAACCAAGAAAGACCAACCAATTCACCCTGTGATATCTAACCTCTTTAAAATTCCTCTATCAAACCCAAATCCAACCCTGGTCCTACTCTTTCTCCTACCTACCATTGTGATGACTCTATATCTTCTCATGACACATCTCAAACTCTCCCACAATGGCATGGTCTCTCTCGCGTCATCACATAAATATCCATCACTTACACACTTGTGGGGCATCACATTTTCTCCCCCTTCCGTCGATGTTTGTTATTCTAATGTATACTATTACACTTCATGCTCCACACTTCATGTCTAACCCTTTCAAAACATTTTCACTTCTTTGGTACATTATACCATCATTACCCGATGAGATACTCTAGTGTTACGGTTCACACTTAACTATTGAGGGCATACTTCATCAATGAACCTCACATCATTTACTCTTGCTACACTTCACACTCAATGCTTCATGATAAATATTTCCTAGCATCTACTACTCTCTCGCTCCATACTTCATGCACTATCTTTCCAAGTATCACATCATCTACACTTCACACTTAGTGCTTCATGATATATCTTTCTAGCATCTACTCTCATGCAATACACTCATTTCTTGATGACACACTCTTGTTCTATGGTTCATTCTTGATTATTGAGGAGAATTTCTAAATGAACCTCATCTCATACACATCCATGGGGGAAACATTGATCCTCTCACCTTCACACCTTGCATATCACCATCACATTCATACAACATTTTCATATCTTGGTTACATTTATTCTTGTTATCCTATACTACTTACATGTTGCACTTTGTTTACTATGCTAGCCGGATTCTTAGTATGTCATTATCTTTTTCTATATACACATGTGTGTTCACTTGGTATCTTGAGGTAAATGCAAGAATTATTACATATTCATACACGATGCAAGATGCTCGACACAACTATTTACTTGTCCCACCGAGGCTCTGGGGAATTTACCTTTCTACTATCATAATTTACACATCATTCATTCTATCATTTCGGTACTTATTATTCCTAGTCATTCTCACTATACTTGTCACTTGATTTATACACGCTTTGACATACTATCTATCTTTCTAACATGTTAATAGGTGCTTCATGTGTAGGATTTACCTGTAAGATTAATATAACCATGGTTATATGTCACTCTTTGCTTGATATTGCTTGTTATTATTTACGGGCTATGCCATGTCTTACTTGATCATCATATCATTTTGAAAGCTTTGGCCCTAATTGTCTTATGACATTGTGAGTGATGTCCATATATGAAACCCACTTTTCACAATCCATTTTTTCTTCCTACTTGCTTGTTACATTATCTTCTATTGCATGTTAGCTATTACTACAACTAACACTTGTTAACTATCCCATCTTTTTACATGTGCCTTGGTTTTTACCATGCACATCCCCTACCCCTGCTGGGTATCCACTTGAATATGCATATCAACTTTAGGTCCTCTCCTTTGGACCGCATTCTCCTACAGTTTTCGCATGCACCCCATATGAGGGGGCATCTATTAGGTGAATAAATCACCCCTGCAACAACTCGAGCTTCAAAACCAATCGGCATAGTACAAAATCAGCACAAGAACACGGTTATATATTGGTTAGAATCACACTTAAGCCCAAAACATAGAGTAAACACTAGCTCCCAGTCCTAGAAAATAGTGGTGGGCGTTTGTGTCCCCACAGGCATTAATGTCCTGGGGAAAAAATAGTCAATTTCTCATTTTAGTGCACTTTACAGTCTTCATATCAGTTCTCCAAAAGAAGGCACTTTCCTCCGATTATAGAATTGATCTATCGATTCTGATAAGAAAAATCGAAAAAAATCAAAATAATCGAAACAAATCAAGGACGTACCATCTACAGTGGTGCTCATTCGGGAAGTGTCATTGAAGGAGATAAAATCTATACCTCTCTCCCCAACACTCTTCTCTTAGCGTGATATCACCTAAAAACATCATCATCGGCATTCAAATCCAACAACTCCAAGAAAACATGACATTTTTTCTATCTCATACTCTCTTACATATCATGTGCACACTTACATTTTACCCACTTTTACACTCTTTACTCACTTATACATGAATTTTGCATATATGATATGAGACTTTGACTACTTTCTCGCTCTTCTTTTGTAGGTATGTCCTTCATACGCAATAGAATTAGCTCACATAAGCTCCAACAACACATTACTATGCATATGTTTCACCCCTAAGGTCCACTTCCCTCTCCTAGTCTCCACGCTTCACATTACGATCACTTCACGCTTCACTTGTCCACTCAGCATGCTACCAACTACACTCTTCTCTACAAGATCTTAAGGTATGAATCTTGTATCTACTTTATGCTATAGATTATTCACTCAACATCATAAAGTGGGGGAAAAATGTGGACACAAAATCTATGTACTTGGGTACTTTTTCAAGTCTAGAGCATCTTAATATATACATGATTCCTAAGTAAGAAAATAGTAATTCACATGATATGTTTGTTGGATCTTTTTCTTTCTCTCTTATACTTTTATTAACCTTAAACACCCTACAACCATGTCGGTATTTAACTGATTTATCTTTTATGGCCTCGTAAATTAGCGCCCATTTAGGATAGAAGCTCCTGGCGCTCCTCGACCCTTCGATCCTTTTCTCGGTCTTTTGGGTCTCTTTTATATTTTGGGCATCTTTTACCCTTTTGGATCGGCCTTCCAGTTGTCAATTACAAAATTCAAACAAGGGAATCATATATATATAGTTATAGCTCTCAAATAAAGTGACAAGACCACTAAACATTACATCTTATAACCTAAGCTTGCATCCAAAGGCACAATAGCATTACAAAGCATCCATCTAGCACATTCATTCAAGGGATAAGGGTTGCATCACTTTGCATACACAACATAGTAGGAGAGGAATTTTATTTTATTTCATCTCACACATTCTATAAATTTTTTGTATTCTAGATCTAACCCGTTATCATTTTGACAACTTACCCAAGGGCCTCTAAGGAATTATCAAACAAACTACACACACAAAACTACATGGAGTCCGAAATGTAGTGTTGCACTCTTGGTACTAAGTTCACTCTTCGAGTGATTGTTGAGGTTAGTTTGACTCCACATTCTGCATCTTTATTTTTATATTTGATGTGGTTTGTGGGAATGTGTAGCTATGTATCTTTCTTTTGAAAGGTTCTGAAGAACAATCGGTGACATTAAAGCAAGATCATATCGATAAATAGGGATCAACAATGAAGCTTATTTTGCATAGAAAAGATCAAAACCCAAGCATCTGGGTAGACACTAGCACCCAGATCCAGTCATTAGTGCTTGGGTGCTCCTGTCCTTCCATGGGCACTTCCATCTACACATTTTTAGGTCTCGAGAACCTCCAACGAGCCTTGACAACACTACTTTCATTCTGTTTCGTTATTCACCTACCTAGATCATCTCCAGATTGTGTGAAATCAACTAAGTCATCTCCTCTCTCTCTTTTTCTTAGGGTTTCATATTATTGTATGTTTGTTGCTTATCCATTTATTGTATATTATCATGTGTATATCATTCACTATAGTAGTTACTTTGAAATTAGATTTAATTCAATTCATATTAAATCGGTATCCAAACACTTAGTTACATGACTTTTAAATGAATTTTAGCTACCAAGGATAGAAAAACATCGAGAATAATTTGTGACACATATTGTAAGGGTTACAAAATATTCCTCCTAATTTAATGTGTATTTTGATCTAATTTAACATGATATTTATGATGCACTCTGACATATTTTTAACAATCAATTTGAGAGGATAATGAACCCATCATTTTTTTGTGCATCTTTGTTGTTGAAAGATTTGGTGAATCACAATATTGAAATTTTGAGCATGGAAGGTTCAAAGGATGAGAAATACCTGGCGATATCCATTCACATTTACATAGGAACAATTTTACATAAACACCATTGTCATGAGAGAAGGCAACAAAATAATATAGTCCACAATTAAAAGTGGAGGTATGGGTTGAAATGATCATTGGGAAACTAAGTATAAGTTTACATTTGTCAAGTTGTCAATGTGTCACTTTTTAATGTGTCAAGCTATCAAAGTTCAATATTATGAGTGCAAATCATCAAAGTTGTCTTTTTATTCATTGTCAACATAGAATCAAATACACCATGAGACAAAGAAAACATAATTTTTTTCAAATATTCAACTTAAGGATGACGTGTTATTGGTACACTATACATAATGAGCACATGGCCTAAATTGAGGATAACATGAGTAATTTATTTTACAACCATAGTTACTCACTCATTATCGAGGTTGAATCTAAAAGAGTTGACTACCCAAGTATTCAAGCATTTAATTACATGAATTTTAAATGAATTTTAGCAATCCAAGAATAGGAAAAGCATTGGTTTATTAAGAATAATTTGCAGCACATATTGTAATGGTCACATCAAATTTGACCTAATTTAACATATATTTTAATCTAATTTAATGTGAATTTTTATGAGCTATAAGACATATTTTTAGTGGTCGATTTGAGAGGAGTACGAACCCATCTTTTGTATTTTGCAGCACTATTATTCAAAGTGATGGTGAATGGCGATATTGAAAATTCAAAGTAGGAAAGGTTGAAAGAACTATGAGCAATAGGCTATATCTGTTCACATGGGTTGAAATGGTTATTGGGTGACTAAATAGATTGTTTTCGTGTGTCAAGTTGTAAATGTGGAAATTTTGTGTGTATTAAGCTATCAAAGTTGTCATGATTTGAATGTAAATCATGTCAAAGATGTCATGATATTCATTGTCATCGCATAATACTCAATAGATGCGAACAAAGGAAACATGTTTTTTTCAAATATTCAAATTGAGGATGATGTGTTGTTGGCACACTATACATAATAAACACATAGCATAAATTGAGGAGAAGGTGAATAAGTTATGATATTAATCATTTTCAAAAATTCATTGCTAGGACATAACCCCAAAGAGTTGGCTACCCAAGTATTCAAACATTTAGTTATGTGAATTTTAAATGAGAAGAAACTTGGTCGGACTATAAGTGCTTAAGAAATGGTAATTGTTAGTAAAACCTATATATGCACACTTCCTTATAGATCTTTCCACATATTGATAGATATAAAGACCATGATTGAGAATATAACATTGGCCAAAACATTTGAGACCACTAAGGAAGAAGAAAATTAACAAAGAGGATAACCTTCTCCATCCTCCACATTACTAAGGATGTGGAAGATCCATGGAATTAGGATATATAGAAGGTAGTGAAGGAAAAAATAAATGTTTGCCATAACTTTTTTTTATGTTGTAGGCATTTGGATAGACCAACTATACTCTTTAAAATGATGTCCTTGTTCCTAAGTACTAAATAAGGTTTTGTATGCAATGAATAGGTGCAATTATTGGGAATAATAAAGCTCATCCATACATATATGAAATGATTTACAAACCTTGACCTTTGCTACTATATATGATTGTATGCCTTGATTCATTTGGATGCAGGGTAAAAGAAGAGAAAATTTATAAACAAGATTTGTTATAAATGGAAACTAAATCTAAATTTCATAGTAACTCTTGTAATGAATGATATACAATGGTAATATATAGTAAAGCCTTGCAAGCAAACAAGCATGTACAATATAAAACCCTAAGCAAGTGGAGGAGATAGAGTGACTTAGTTGATTTCTGAGTAGTCCTGGAAGTGATCTAAGTAGGTGAATAATTGAAACAGATCGGGCAGAGTGTTGTAAATGTCCGTTTGAGGTTTTGTAACTCATAATTGTGAAGGAAAGGAATTCCCACGGGAGGATGGGAGAGCTTCGGCGCTAGTAGTGATCGGATTTTGGCATTGGTATCCGTGTAGATGTTGTGGATCTAGTTCTTTTAGGGCTGGATGATGTTCGTTGTCCTTTTCTATATGTCACTCTAGATTAATGTGTGATCACTTAATGTACTGTAACTAGCAAAAAAAAGTTGTCTACTGCACATGTCCACTAACCACATAAAAGCTAATAAAAAATATGTAGAATGTGGAGTTGCTGATTACTGACGGTCACCCGAAGAGTGAACTTATGACCGAGCACTGAATTACATCTCAAACTCCATGTACTTATTTGTGTAAGTGTGTGTTTAATGATGCCCTAGGATGCCCTTGTGCAAGTTGCACAATAATATCATGCTAGATCTAGAATGTAGCAATTGTATAGAATGTATGGGATGGAATAGAATAAACTTCCCCTCCTATGTTGTGTATGCATAAGGATGCAATCCTTGTCCCTTGAATGAGTGTGCTAGATGGATGCTTTATAGTGATTTTGTGCCTTTGGATGTAAGCTTAGGTGATAGTATGTAATATTTAGTGTTTGGTACTTTATTTTTAAAACATAACCATGTGTTTATATGATTCCCTTATTTGAATTTTGTAATTGACACTAAAAGGATGACCCAAAGTAGTAAAAAGTAATTAAGAAGTGAAAGGGTCAAAAGGGTAAGAAAAAGGTAAAGAGGGATAGGAGCACCCAGAGGGCCCGAGGCTAGTGTCCTAAATGGGGCTAGTGTCGAGGCCATAGAAATATAAAACAATCAAATGTCTGGCAAGAGTGCAAGATGTATAAAGCCAATAAAAGTGCAGAAGACAAAGTAAAAGGCTAAAGGAGTTTTCAATTACTAGTTTTCTTGCTTAGGAATCATGTAAATGCTAACATGATTTTAGGACCTAGAAATGTACCCAAGTGCATAGATTTTGTGTCTACAAATTGAGTTTCCTTTGCCAATAGAGTGTTATTTTTTTCGTAAACTTATGTGTTATGACCAAATTACAATCACTAAAACATAAACAAAATGTTAAAATACAACACTCGAAAATAAAGGGGATTAAGTAGGCTTTAAATTTTACAGTCATGTACATGTTTTATCATGTTTTAAACTATAAAATACTTGCAAATTTTGAGAAACTAAATTTGAGATTGCGGCCTTTTCCAACTTGCAGATTTAAAATATGACTATCACTTTTTATATAAATCTATAAACAAGTTATATATGTGTGATTGAATTTTTAAATTAAAGAAAACTACTTTTTTATTTTTATACAATACCATTGTTGTACAAACTATGAAAGGCAATATTGAAAATTTGATCACTGAAAAATTGTTTGACAAGTATAGGTTGTTGTCAAATTTAGACTAATAGAATAAGGCATAAGAAAATAAATTAAGAGAAACAAGTGTCGATGTTATTGAGAGACATAGGCTTCGTGTTATACTATTGACTATGCCAAGGCTTGCAATGACTACTACTTGACAAGTATTATGAGATGCATGCCATTTTTCATTTAAGAAACCTATGAATAGTTGTATTTGCCTTATGAAAGAAGATATCATGAAACAATTTGTATTGTTTTTTAATTTGTTGTGGAAACAAATCCCAAATATGCTTTGCGAATGAGTCTAGGATTTTGCAATGAGCAAGCTTACCAAAATCCTCCACCGATTCTAGGATCCACTAGTGACAAGAAAGTGAAAAAATGAATCCGTAGACCATATAATTCTTGCATATTGCGTTCTTTGATGGTAGTATAAGCTTTCTACACAAAATGGGATTCAATACCATGTTGTTGGCATCTTTTATCATGTACTAACTATCAAACCAATGAGAAGCTAATCAAGAGAATTATTATTGTTAAATTTGGATCCCAAAAAGACATATTTTGCAAATATTATTTCCTGTTTGGTCTATGAACAACTAATCGTCTTCTACCACTCACTCGCAAAGGGGGAAGGATCCCTTGTTTATGAGATGGAAAACAAGAAGTCCTTTATAGGTCCCTATTTTGTTCTTCCTAGTTGGCTCCATAACCTTATTGTTGTGATAGAAAATATTCTCAAGCCTTTCATCAATAACACCTTAAAGCCAATAGCTTCCAGAACACAAAACATTCCTATAGAATGCAACGTACGCACATAAAGCCTTGGTTGTAAAGGTAACATTATTGGGGTCATAGGTGTGGATTGCGGGAGGAGTGTAATGCAAGTTTTTAGTTTGATCCCCACAAATTCCATGACCACCATGGGTGTCAAGCAGTCGTCCCTAATGTTTCCCAAGAGAAAACTCTTTGGGTAGTTATGGTGGGGCTCTTGTCCACCATTTGCGAAATGATCCCTTCCTTAGCATTTCCATTCCCTTCACTAATTTGAACATGACTAAAATAAAATTAATTTTGGCAGGAGATATTTTCAGCACATAGAAAATGTTAATTTAATTAAATTGACGGTGAAATCCTTGAAGCTAACAAGTAATTATCAAAATATACGTAACTGCACAAAAATATGACCTCCATATATGCTATAAACCCTACAATACAAACCTATATCTTGTTATATGAAAAAACAATTATAATATATGGCTACAAAAAAATTCACATATAGTATACAGTTTAAACGAGTAACACCCAAGTCGGCATGCTCCACGTGTTTTTTTCCCCAAAAGTCACACTAGTTTCCCGTGCCACATGGGAAAAAAATCATACCTAAACTCCTCCATTTCTCTAAAATTCTCTAAGTACATGAAAACCACATTCGATTGAGAACAACCTCAAGAAAACCATCCTTCCCCCATTCATACATCTCAAAAGATCATGGCTAATATAACTAGCAATCACACGTGAAATGTGTAATGGAAACGTTCAAGGGGGTGTATCGAATAAGTAAAACTCAAGGGAGTGGAACAGTGGGAGAGAAATAAAGGCACTTTGAAGAATAGGTTTGAGGGAGGAGAAGTTGAAGGATAATGATAACGTTGTGGGGAACCAATGTGAAAATTTTCTTTCCTACAACCGCGTGCAATCAACCTCCTCCATACTTAAATCATATAGTCAATGAAATCGGTGAAAAGATAATTGGCTGTTTGACTAACACACACAAAATTGAGGGCATCATGGTGAGCCGAATGGACTCCACACATTAGAAATCCAACATCCACCACACTTTGAAATTCATGTCCTTCGAATATGAATACACTAGATCTTGTTTCTCATTCATTGGTAGGGAAGAAATGACATATATGTCCTTCATCCATGGGTGTTGTCTATACTTTGAGAAAGCAAGAAGGATAATTGTCCTTAGCATGTGTAGGCACTATTCGGCAACAACATCATAATGACCACCATAAAATGGACTTTGCTACTTTTTTAATTTGTTTTTGGCATCAAGGTTAGACAATGTTTAATTTGTTAGAAAATATGAGGAATGAAAGAAAAGATGGAAACAAAATATGGGAATTAAATACCTGCATGTCACATACCTATTCCACAACTTAGATTGTCGTCACAATCTCACTTGCATTATTGACGTGAGTGCAAATTTTTGCATAAAGGGGCCAAAAGAAAAAAGGGGAAAATCCAACAATGTCAAGGTTTGAAACCCAACCATACCAATTACTTCTTTTAACACTTCGTAGGCCCCCTTTTCCTTTTAAAATTAGAGTAATTGTAGGAAACATGCGGTAGACAAAAATCATTGATAATTGAGCCCTCTCAATGGTTGGTCATATGAGTGACAAGTAGATTTTATCTATAGATTGAGATTTTCATTTTTACAAAGGTCATCAATTGGACAATGTTTAATTTTATTGATAAGACAAAGATGGAGAAACGAGAGGTGAGCTAGAGAATTTATCACGCTTATTAAAGTTGGAAATAAAATTTTTTGTAAAGTACCACACCTATTCCATGTAGGTTTTTACCCAAATAATATGTTCTATATGTGGTCCACATTTTGGTGATTTTATATAGTCTTGATTTTACTCGCTAAACTATTCACATGAGTGTTATTTATGCTAAAAAGGACAAAATGTTATTTAGGGCACTAAAAAGGACAACATAAAAAATGGGGAAAATCCAATAGGTGTTGATAGGTTGTGGTTGTTGGAGAAGTCAAGCATGAGGTGGCAACGAGACAAATTGCACAACTTTTTCTTTAATAGATATTTAATTTATTGCATATACAAAATATTACACAATTGTTGCTTAACAATTTAAGGGAGAAGAAGAGGGTTGGAGGGAGGAGAAGCAATTGGGAGAGGATAATATCGGGTGGAACCATTTGTGGAAGCCATTTGTCTTACTACGAGGCACATATGTAATAAGTTCCATTTACAAGATTTAATTGACATTGGTAATATGTAACCAAGATTGTACTATAGATGTTTTTCAATTACTATAAATGACTTCTTATTCTCAAACGTGATGAAATTTGGGAAAGTGGGCCATTTTGATACAAAGAATAATGCCTTTAGAAAAATCCATAGCAAAGTTTGAACATGGCATCAATATTCTCAAGGTGACACAATATGAACCAGAGAAAGAGGAATCATTTTGTTAACATATGAAAGATAGATCACAAGAAATTGAGTTCAAAGCATATTGATTTGAGGCAACAGAGAATGAAATAATATCTCATGAAGTATTCTTGCTTTGTAAAGAGTTACGGGAATCAATGCAAAACCAAGCCAAGAGACGAGATAAATATACTTGGTCAAGCAAGACTATTATGAAATTAGATAGACCATCAATGCATGTAGGAAAATTCAAAAAGAAGATTTGATAAATACTTTGATAATATCCTGATACACAAGCTCAAAAACTAATTCATTTGAACTCTCAAAATAATAGATTTCATATGCAAGGACAATCACACAAATGATTTGACCCATGTCTAATTTCAGGACTCCATGATGTACATATGAGTTTTCACATACTAAACACACAAAAAACTCAAACTTCAATAAACTGAATATACATAATATAATAATTTTATTCACTCATTCTATTAAATTATTCAATAGGATGGTTATATGTAATTTGAAGGCATTGTCTAGGTTCTAACACTTTTCATTACAAAGGCTAATGAAATAGGGTCTATCCAACCATCCACAAGAGTGGCTCAACTTGAAAGATGTGGTAGAGTAAGAGTGCAAAATATTCTTACAACTTACTACTTTAAAGTGTTAAGGAATCAAATAAGGTGAGTGATAGTATTTGACCCCCATGAAATCCAACCATAATTTCCAAATAGAATTGAAAGTAAGCATGACCCTCATCTGATGTGATGAAAAGTAGGTCCATGATGTAGAAGAGTATTATGTAGAAAAAAATATTATTTTTAAACCTTGTGTCATCAAAAATCCATACTAACCATAAACAAATTGGAAGGTGGTCAGTTAAGAAAATATTTGAGTGATCCTCAATCAATAACTAAAAAATATGGAAAACGAAATATAATTGAGTAGAGATTATGACACGATCTAAACATTTAAAGATCTCATTACATCCTTGGCACAAATACCCCTTAAGCCTCAACACTTATCCTAATAAAATTGATTATTCCATACACTTGATACTATCAATACTATATTTATTCAAAGAATTAGGATGTTTATCCTTTAGTTAAAAAAACTAAAATAAAATATAAACAAAATAATATTCCAAAGAGTAAGTGCAAATTAGTAATATTCATATAAATATGCACATCTAAATTTAAAAAACACTAAATAGGGGGAAGATACAAGATGTCGACACCATATAAAAATTTAAAAGGAAATGGACAAAATTATTTTTTTGGATTATATAAGGGTTAAATAATTACTTATTATTGTTATTAATAAGAAACGTAATATTTAATTAACTAACTAATTAGTTCATTAATTTATTTAATAATTAATAATAATAATTTATTAAGTAATGGGATAATAAATTAATTAATTTGAAAGAGCAATTAATGAGTAAATGCCAAAAATAGAGAGCTAAACAAGAAAGAGGAAGGAAAAGTGGGCTAGGGAGAAGTTGAGGAAGTTTAGGGTTTGTATAATTTATGTAACAACTATTTTCAAAAGTGAATTAACATTCATCTAGATACTTAAGATTAAGATTATTTGGGTCTTTTAAATTTTCCATGGTTTTTCAAATCAATTTGTCTTGTTGATACATATAACATGATTCTAGGAGAAAGAAAAAGCAATGAGGAGTTGTTTATAATAACAACAAGAGACAATGTGCCTTTGAATGACAACTAATTAAGAATATGTTGACATTAATTTTATTTTTAAAAGAACAACAATCTATATATTTCATTATAGGATTTTACATAATTTTCTAAAAAAGAATTTGTATACCAGCATAACTTTTTAAAATGATAAAAATGTAAAAATTAGCAATGATCTATATCTTTGTCCAATTACCAATTATCATATCAACTTGGCACAACAAACATTAGTCTAGCCATCCACTATGAGCACAAATTAATATGAAGGGTAAACACTAATAAACAAGTTTTGTTATCAAGATTTGAATGTTCATATCCATGTTATACTTCAATGACAAAAAAGCCACACAAAAAAATAGTTTCATTGGAAAAAGCATAGAATCATAAAGTTTAAAAAAAATTGTGTTTCAAGAAAACCTAATTATCAAGTGGGTTAAAAGGACTTTACATGATTATTTCTAAGTGAAACTTGCTTAAATAAGAAAAATATTTTTCTTTTTATTTTCTTCCCATTTATCCTTGTTAAGATAATGATTCTGAGCCATCAAATATCTTCACCGTGTGTTTTTATTTTGGTTGCAAAATTTGCACACAGAAATACCTAAGGTTTGCATAGTAAGCTAAATCCAATAAGAGACAAAAATATACCAAGTATAGTGTTCAAACAAAAGTTTGTCATTTATTTATATTTTTATCTCTATTTTCTTTACATTGAAGATCATATGGAGATTTGTTTTAAAATTGTTGACAGTATTGTATTTTTTTGTTCCCCTTATAGCTTTTGTCAACTCTTTATTTATTTTTCTGATTTTTTTCTTAATTCAAATATTGTCCATTTTTGAATGTTGGGTTAAGCAATGCTAATAAATAAAAATATTTCTATCTTATTTGAGGTACATGATAGACAAATCATCTCAACATGATGTGAGCTCATCAATTACAATTATTACAGGATAAATTGTGTTATGATGAAACTTCAAGGCTTTTTAATGTAAAATGCTTCATCTAGAAGGGCGCTCTCTTAAAGAAAACCATATTGCAATTTTAGAAGACATGCGGAGGGTAAATTGTGTTGTGATGAAGACATCATGTTAAAAGGGTTCCAAACGAAACTATATGACAATTTTTTTATTGACTGTAAAATTTGAAAAAACAATTTTATAAATTATTTCACAATAGAAACAAGGTATAAAATGAATAAAGTTTGACACATATTGTTGGAGATGCAACAAATTTGACAACCTTAAATATTATTTTAATAAATTATATGTTATGAACAAATAAACAAAATATTTGAGAGCAATATTTGTAAAAAATGAATCTCCAACATTAAGCAAAGATGCAGATGGGAAAAAATTGGTCGGCTTACATAAATATTGTTTTATACAACAAGCTTTAAAGAGATCTACATACATAATCTTCCCTAGTACCAACAATAAAGATAAACAAAGGATGTCGCCAATTACTCCTATCTTCGGAAATTTCACCAATAAGAGAAAAACCTACTCGGCTCCAAATGGCAATCCAAAGACGAAAGTGTGTTTTTCAACAACAAAATTTACAAAAAAAATGAACTGGTTAAACGTCTACCACATATGCATGCGGTGAAGGAAGGGGACATGTATGGCCATAGTTATATTTTATCGGGAGAACAACCTCCGCCTTGACTCTATGGGCGGTGTTGTGGGAAGTGCATAACATATGGTGCCAAACGGAAAACATCTGTTCAACCATTCATGACATAAATGACTGAGGGAAGGTCAAAGTGTTGAGTCAACAGGGGCCCAGAACGTGCCAGAAAATTAAGCTCAACACTCATAAAGAGTATGTATTTCCTTTTATCCCACCATAGAGGTCATATAGGGAGTTGAATTGAGGTTTGAATCCTCCTTGAAGTTCTACTAGTACTTTAGAAAGATCTTCATTATCATCGGGGAGCATTCTCTCCAAAACTTTGTGGTTTTTTTGTCATGTCTCTTGATATACTTGCACTTGAAAGAAATGTATGACACATAGTCCATGAGCTAAGCCAAGGACATTTCTCGTAGAGGTTGTTGTACACATCACATAGAAAAAAATTGGTATATTTTATTGCCCGCATGACCATTCAAGCGAGAGTGCCCTTTGGTAAATGGAGGAGATTCTGGCGCACACGTTCTTCACTTTTTGTAATAAGTTTTCCATCTCCACATAGATAATGTGGAAATCTTGAGAAGCAAGCTCTACACATTTTCTCTACCATTTCCAAAGCCATGGTGTTTGCAGGAGAAGAAAGATCACACATTGTTACCACAAAAGCGAGCTTTGTTTGGTCTTATTTGGGAAGCTAGGTGTTGACCAACTACAATTATCCATCAACATTGAGTTATGAAAAAATAATCTTATCATGGAATAATGCAATGTATATTACTTCATCCCAACCACCAATAACTCCAAAAATAAAACTCGTGAAACAAAATTAGTAAAAATAAAGAGTTGTGGAGCTCTGTTAAATTGAGTTTTGTAAAGCACACATGATTAAGTAAAACTATCGGGTAATGTAATGAGATTTGAACAGTGCGATCTAAGAAATTTAGGGACTTGAGCACAACGTTTAGTGGAAGACTCACCGATTGGCGAGAAAAATCCTCGACAACATGACAAAGATAGGGCTTCAAGGCATGTAGGTTTCCAAAATCTTCTAGAGTTCACTTAAATTAGAGGAATATGACATATTTTAAAAACGTAAGGATTGAAGTTGGCTGAAATAGTGGAGTGGAAGGCTTGGCAAGATACACCTCTTCATATAAAAATATTCCAATGACGAGATATTTCCAAGGTTTTGAACCAAGCAGCCGGATTTAAAACACGTGAGGGTCTCAAAAGATGCACGAGGACGTGGCGACTTCACAAGCAAACAATGATTTTTTAATATGTAATAAGTCCACTTCAAATATTCCATACACTAAAGAAAATGTTGCATTTAACTACTTGTCTCACAAACTTGTCCTCATAAATGTGAGTGCGACTTAAAACTGACAAGCACTACAATTTTTTAAGATCAAAATCATAACCCCCAAGATCAATATATCTCATATTTAGAAAGATTTTTGCACATCCTCCATTCATTTGAAGGTTCTGTGTAACTCTGTTATCACTTAGAAGAGATTGAGCATCAAGAACTCTCAACGAACTACTCATCATGTCCAGTTGTTATGCTTCAAGGGTAAACTTAGAGTAAGATTCAAAGCTAATCCCTTTTATTTTCTACAACTACTGCAAAGCATTTGTAAGATATGGCAATTAGTGACATGGTCGTTATACATTCGAACATCAAATTTTGGCTCCATACTCTATAGTAAAGTGTAAACTGATAGGGGAAGAATATACCTTGGAATCTTCAAGAACATCATGCAACGATTGAGATGGTATTTAGTGGTTTGCTCCATAAAATAAATTACTATAGTAAAATTCCAAAATGACAGGAGGAATTTATACCTGAGCATCTTCGAGAGCTTCCTCCAGCGATTCCATGTCGGTGATCCTGTCACCTTGGGATAGTCTTCTCCCTCATGCTCTCACTATATCATCAACTCTCACAATACCTTCATGCTTATCCAAATGTGACACATAATCTTTCAGTAACATTTTCGTCTCCTCTCTATAATTTTCATCTTTTGAAGGAAATACCTCTTCAAGAGCTTGGAGCTCAACTAATCCCACAACGTAAGCCACAATGTGTTGTGTCATGCTGTGAAAGAAGCAGGAGATATCCAGAAACGCCTCTCTGCAATCCTCATTTAAACTGTTATACACAACATCCACTACCTTCTCACTCATGTCTCCCTCTCCTTGTGTGAGCTCTTCTTTCAACGACATCGCCATCTTAGTACAAGCTCATACCACAATAAGAATTCCACCGCAAAGTTTTACCAGGCCCTCACTATCTACAATTTGGGGGAATTTGAGTCGGGATCGTATAAATATTTTTCACACAACATTTCCTTTGATTGTGCCTCAGAGAGATAATCCACGTTATATCCTTGGCGTAGAATATCTCGGTAGATCAGTAGTTCCGTTTCATTACAGAACAATCTTGTTCAATGTTGACTCTGCAAAATTTGTAGCTGCTAGATCAAGCTTTTTGAAAACAACTTTAACAAGGGTTGTCTTCTCGATTCCGCCGACACCGTAACTCACTGTTGTATGAAATGAAGAACTGGAAACTATTATCTTGCTGTAGAAGATAACAATTAGATTCACTGATGCATTTTCAGACTCGCCAACCTCGATCAATTGACACCCCGTAGACCTCGACGTACGTCATGACTTGCACTGTATGCCCTCGATCTCTTGGCGCTTATCAGACACTCCAAAGGCAAACCCCATTGTAAGAAAATCCTTCAGCGTAAATATCATCGTTCACATTGTAGGTATGGTATTAAAATCGTGTATATTTATCTCCTCATACATATTATATATCTATTTTTGAAGGGTTTGGCTTTCGTAATCGGATGGCTGAATTTGTTGGCCAATTATAATGATTCGATGATAACTGCCACCAAATAATCAAACTCTAGCTAAGATTCTTCCCAAATAACTCTTCTTATTTATGATTATTTTTTTGGGCTTCCTAACGCAAGCCTATATTAATCTCAAATTAAATAACATTTTATCCCAAAGTACGATAATGTTTTTATTTAACAATTAATAAATTATTAAGAAATGTAATAATTCATGCAAGAACTCAGTTTTTCATTGGAATGTAGCAAGGTGGATCTTGAAATATCTCTAAGGAACTACGGATCTTTTCTAGAGTACAAGAAGAATGATCGGCTTTTCTTGATTGGATATTTAGATTCGGATCATGCGAGTAACTTTGATGAAAGGAAATTCACTTATGGATTTGTAATATTTTTGGGATCTAGACCGATATCACATGGAAACAAGAAACAAAATTTTGTTTCTCGCTCTTCTATAGAGGTCGAATATCATGTCAGTAAGTGGAGCTATCTGCGAAGTGATATGGATTCATTATATACTTGAGGGTCTTGGAGTACCACATGAGAAATCTGCTACCTTATATGTGACAATGAGGTGTTCTCAAGATTGTTTACAATCCATGGTTTCACGAGAGAACCAAGCATATTGAGGTAGAAGTTCATTTCATTCACAAGCATGTTTTGAAACACAATATATAGCTTAAGTTTTTCCAATGCTAAATAACAAACAAATATTTTCACGAAGTCACTTGCCCGTGAAAATTCGATTTGTTCAGAGAGCTCCACTCCTCATCTCTTGAGGCAATGCAAAATTAAGGGGGGAATTTTAGGTAAAACATTTTACTTTAGGTAATTATGCATTGTATTTTACCTTAGTTACTTTTTACCATAGGTAAGTTAACTATTATTGTTTATTGTGGTAATTAGGAAGTTATTGTGGGTAATTAGTTGTTTGATTGTTATATGGTTTTATAACCATATTTGTTGGTGTATTGTTACACATGTATAATAATTTTGAGTGTATATATATTGCAGCTTACATTTGCCATGAAACTTGAATTTTCGTCATTAATAAAATTATAATAAGCTACCTCCCTGTTTCCTCCAGCAAGCCCTACTTTATCTCAATACGATGTTTGCTTCAACATGTATTGGATAAAAGAAATGAGGACAACACTTGGTTGAAATCATGATTACATTACCTTTCCTTTCAACAATGAGACTATTAAAGTTTCCTATGATGGAACAGTTTAGGTAAAAAGGCCACCCCACAACAAGTTCTATAGGACACCTATATGATCACCAACTTGATATTATCTTAATAAAGCATGTCATGTTATAACATCAATAAAAGTATGTTGTGACTCCTACTTCTACTCAAACACATTCAATGTTATCTATCCTTCAAGTAACACATTCTGTTAGGAAATAACCACGTAAGCATGAATCTCATGGGACACCGATGTAATCACATTTACACCGAGAGACTAGTATGATTACTTGTTACATGTGACATTGATTCGCACATACTACCGAGGATTATAACAAAGAGTATCATATTGTCCACGATTATATCTCAAGATTAGGAGGTCATTACATGTTGTGAGCATGACTACTTTGCATTTTCCACATACCACACCACTTGACACACAGACATCCCTCGACATGGTTATCGCTTAACATCTTAGGATTTTTGCACTCTCTTTTATATAGCCTATGAAAACACACACTATTAGCATGGTTGTTAATTATTTGACACTATCTCCCTAGTTCTAGACTAGGTTGTTACCCGATGATGTAACACGTCTCAAGGGTTTGATGTTATCATTGAGAGAACAATTATTACCAAGGAACTCATCTCATCTCTTCTACCATTTATAACATATGCCTCGGGACCACTAATACTAATGCCACTTAGCAATTCTATATTTTTAGTCTCTTATATTGCAAATATAAAAAAATACAATATTACAAAAATAAAAAACTAGGATTTGCATATAACACATTTGGTCATTGCACAAATTTGAGTCTTATGATTGTTTGGATTTAACACGCATTTAAACTATCATGTAGCACTTGAGTGTCAAAGTACAAATCAAGAGGACACACACATTATGACTTCTAACATTGGAGGCATGTATGACATGGGGACATTTTACACACTAAACTTAATCATACCATATATTTAGTATATTGTGACTTCTTATAATTATTTATTTGGGGGTGCCTATCACATTGGAGGGCATACTTACATTGGGGGCATCTAACCAACTAAGCTTATAATGATCATATTCATTACACACTAGTACATTGTGTCCACTATGTTACTATTTCTTATCTTAGATTACTTTATTCCTTGTGATATGTGATATATTATGTTTTATCCAATGATCACATTGTTTATCTCTACATAATGATTTGACCATTCTCCATGTTTATTTGCCTTTATCATGTAATTATTGCATACCACTATACTAGTTGCCTATTATTGGCCATGGGCTGGGCCCTTTTTAACCATCGACATTGATGTTTATATAATTCATATTCATGTCCACTTATATTTGTTCTATGCTTCTATATATTATGTGATTTGAATTCTCCATGAACTTACTTGTTTTATTCTTTTTGTAATCTTTCTTGATCTAATTGCTCTAGGAACTTGTGTGTTGTATTCTTTTCTTGTTATGTGCTCTAGGAACTTCTATGTTATATACTTTTATGCTCTACAATATTTTCTACTTTGTGTTTTGTTTTTCTATGCACATGTATGCTCCATGCTTTATTTTCTCTAGGTGCTTACAGAGCTATGCCCTATTTGATCATACGTTATTGTTTATCTATGCATGATCTTTCATTGCTTGTGTTATTTTTATGCTCACACACATTGGGTGCCTATCACACATCCCATTTCCTAGGCATGTTACTTATTACAAATTTACATCGTAACAACTCTATAATGACATGTTTATCTTTCTCGGATCTATTGTTGTTATATACACATGGCTTATGACACACTTTACTTAAAACACGCATTGCTTATGACACATATTGCATATGATATGGATTATTGACATAATTTATTAGCATAAGTTGCTCATTATATTTTTGACTCTAGGCTCATTACTCGATACATATTATGATTAACACCTCGTTCATGATACATATCTTGTTACACACTTGCTTCTAACATGTTGATTGATATATCTCTTGATTTTCTCATTTCTCATTGAAAATTGATTGTTACATTCTTGGCTCCCAAAAAAATGATTGTATCACTTATTGCTTATTACACATTAGTTGTTACAACTCTTACTCTAGGTGCAAGGTTTGGACATGTTTATTTTTGCACATGTGAGCTAATAGTTATAACAATGGCCAAGTCAACCACATCTTGTAAATCATGTTAGTTATGATGGGCATATCATGTCATGTTGTGTCATGTTAGGTTATAGGTCATTGCGAGATCTATTAGGTGTCGAGTCATGTGTTGTCATATTACTCTATTGATCATTACTACACTATTTGTTGAAATGTTAGTTATTCTCATGATACACTTCCCACCTTGATGATAATTTCTACTAAAATGATTGTATCTAATGTACGTTATACATTTTACCACATTAGTTGATATACTAGATATGGTTTACATCATTGATGTTATGTTTTTGTACTTTATATGATCAACACTTTCTCTTTTGAGCTAAGTGATCCTTACTAACATCTCCCGTCTCAAAAAGGGGGAATTTTATGGGTTTTTATTAACAAGTTCATGAAAATTATAAATACATTGCTTTAGTTGACATGGTATGATGATGTTCACATAATTTATTCGAACAAACAATTATTCGAACATATTACTAATCTTATAACACATGGAATTATGACATAAACACGCCTTTTGGCTTCTACACCAAGATAAAAAATAAATTGTCCCTATAGCAAGTCCAAGTGTTATAATAGCTCAATAGTAGGCTCAAGTGTTACAATGGATCAATGGTAGGCTCAAGTGTTTTAATGACTCAAGTGTGACAAGCTCGAGTACTACAATGGATCTCTAGTGGACTTAAATGTTATAGAGGCTCCATAGTAGGCTCAAGTAATGTAATGGCTCATGATAAGCTCAAATGCCAAATTTCTCACATACAATATTCATAACTCTTAAATAAGATACCAATCTCATACATGTGTATCCATTTTAGTGCTTTAATTTTAGTTCTTATTGTTTTTATTATTTTATGCACATCTTTATTGGGCATTAATAGATGTTTTTTCATGACTTGTAGGTTCACATGTATGACACGAAATAGAGGAAAATACACATTTTGGTCTCGTGTATACCACATACTTTGAGAGGTCTACATTTACATTTCATTTATTATAATCAAACAATTTATAATTTCTAGATTAAAATGGGGGCTATTTTAGTACCTAATTTTTTACCAAAAGCATTTGAAAATTATCATTTGGCATTTATCCCAACTTTCCCATCTATATAATTAATTGACTTAATGTTAGATGCATCATTAGACTCAATTTCATACTCCAAAGCCAATGGGTCAAGTACTTATCACTTAGTTTATCTCTTCATAAACCTTTATATTGTATACAAAACACATCTCCAAACTCATGGCCACCCATCTCAACTTTGTTGGTCTCAAGCTAAGCAAGGAAAATCAACTTATAGTTTTGACCTTGGCAATGTTTTCTGAACACTTCCAACAAATAATTTTTAAATGCATAATTTGCCTCGGGTAGCTTAGGGTTAAATTAATGGGAAGACCATTTACATAGGACACCTATCAAACTATACACACCATAAACCATTATATGCATCTATGGAATATTTGGCTATTTATTTAACAAAAATAAGATTTTTATAAAACCCTAATTGTAGAAAGTAATTGAATGTAAACTATGATACATAGCATTACTAGATATAATATGACACAAGCAATAAAGCATAAGAGTTAAAACCCTAAGCAAGAGGTATAAAGAGAATAACTTAGCTGATTTATGTTTGATGCGGGACTGTGCATGACTAGGAAAATTCTTTGAAGCTAGGAGATGATCTATGTCTCAATGCTCGAGAATAAATTATGCAAGTCATGAAAAAGATGGACATGGGTGCTGGATTGGGTCAAGGGCACTGGGTGGCGTGGAGTCACTATTGGGCGCTTCACATGTATGTCACACCTTGATCATCAAGGGTACCTATATGTTGCACTCCAAAAGAGATGATTAAAATGTAAAACCCACAAAACCATATAAAATCGAAAAAAAATATGCAATATGGGAGTCAGATGACTGACCCCGGCGGTCACCTAATAGAGTGAACTTATGACCGAGTGTTGCACTACATCTCAAACTCCATGTAGTTCTTATGAGTGTGTGTGTAAGGATTGTGCCCTAGGATGCCCTAGTGTAAGTTGCACTTGATAGATAACTGGATCTAGATGTAGAGAATGTAGCAATGTATAACATGTGTGGATGGAATAGAATAAAATTCCCCTTCCTATGTAATGTGTATGTAAAAATGTAGTCCTTGTCCCTTGAATGGATGCTAGATGGATGCCTTGAAGTGCTTTAGGTGCCTTTTGGATGCAAGCTTAGGTGATAATAGTAATGCTTAGAGTTTGGTCCTTTATTTTGAACACATAACTATGTATTTATATGATTCCCTTGTTTGAATTTCATAATTAAAAACTGGAAGGTTGCCAACCCATAAGTAGAAAAAGATGCCCAAAAGATAAAAGAGACCCAAAATAAGTGAGTAAGATAAGAAAGGGTCAGGGGCGCCTAGAGGGGATAGGAGCACTGGTGCTATTGTCTGTCTAGGCTGGCGTGGTGTGTCTGGAGCCATAAAAGATAAATAAGTAAAATATATGACTAGGTTGTAGGTGTGTAAGACCAAATAGAAAACAAGAAACATAGAAAAGAGGCCAAAGATAGTCATCAATTACTAGTTTTCTTGCTTAGGAATCATATGAATGTTAGTATGTGTTTAGGACCTAGAAATGTACCCAAGTGCATGATTTTGTGTCTACATTTACCCCCACTTTATGTTGTTGAGTGAATACTCGATAACATAAAGTAGTTAGAAGATGCATACCTTTTGTTCCTGTAGAGTGTGATGGTGATAATGTGCCGAAGAGACAAGTGAAGTGTGGAATGATGCAAAAAGTGAAGCGTGGAAACTAGGAAAGGAAAGTGACCTAGGGGTGAAGCGTATGCATTGTACCATGTTGTACCTATTATTGTTCTTGAATTTTTGATGTAGGGATACTTTTGTTGCATATTAAGGAAGGACCTGCAAAAGAAGAGTGAAAGAGTAGTCAAAGTAGTGTATATGATATGAAAAATGTGTAAAGTAAAATGTAAAAGTATGTAAAAGGAAAGTGTGCACCTGATGTATAAGAGTGTAAAAGGATAGAAATATGTCCTGAAATACTATGTAGAGTGAGTTTTTTTGGGATGATCTCATGCCAAGAGTGAGTTTTTGGGTGATCTCATGCTAAGTAGTGAGTTTTTTTGGGTGATCTCATGCCAAGTGTGAGTTTTTGGGTGATCTCATGCCAAAGAGAAAGTGTTGGGGAGAGAGGTCTAGTGTTACTCTCCTTCCATGACTCTTCCCAATAAGCACCACTGCAGATGGTGTGTTCCTATTTTTTTGTTCATGTTGTCTTGAATTAGTTCGAATTTTTTTATTCATATTGATTGAAATGGAGATAGAATGCATTTTGTTTTTGGAGGACTATGTGCATATGTATTGTAAAAATTACTCTATGAATTTTGTGAATTGTGTTGATATGAGAAAGTGGATTTATATGTGCCCCTAGGACATAGACGCCCAGGGGAGGACACAGGCACCCATGTGCTGTTGTTTCGATGTCGGGTGTTGGTGTTTGTGTTGTGCTTGAGGACCCAAGTCAATTTTGGGCCATTCATGTAACTATAATTCTTGTGTTCATTTTTTTATACTATGCATATTTGAACTGTAGCTTTAAGTTGTTGTATGGGGTGATTTGTTCACCCAATGTATGCCCCCTCATTTTGGGGTGCATGCGACATCGATAGGAGTGTGTGGCCCAAAAGAGAGGACCCAATGTTGATCTAAAATTGTATCCTGTAGGGGGGATGTGCATGGTAGAAACCAAGGCACATGTAAACAAACAAAGTGGCTAGAAACATGTGTTAGTAGAAAAGTAGAAAGCATGTAATGGAAGACAATGTGTAACAAGCAAGTGTGCAAACAAAAGTACCACAAAAAGTGGGTTTCAAACATGGGACATCACTCACAATGTCACAAGACAATCAGGGATGAAGTGGCCAAAAGCATACAAGCAATGATCAAACAAGACATAGGGCATAGCCCACAAACAATGACATACAATAACAAACAATGTCAAAGAAAAGTGTATCAAACAACCATGGTGGAAAATAGTCCTACAAATGAAAATGCTACACATGAAGCACCCATTAGCATGTTAGAAAGATAAAAAAGTATGTCAAAACATGTATATATCGATAGAAAGTAGTGTGCTAGAAAGTAGTAGTAAATAATGAAATAATAACACATGTAATGTGTGAGAGTGTGAAATGTAGATGCCCCCAAGAGCCTCGGTGGGACTAGTAAAAGGTATAGTGCCAAGCATCATTATTGCATGTAAGAACTTGTAAGAATCTGCATTCACCACTAGAGACCAAGTGAACGCGCATGTGTATATAGAAAAGATAATGACATACAAAGTATCTAGCTAACATAGTAAGCAAAGTGCAACATGTAAGTAAGCATAAGCAAGCAAGAGTAAGTGCAACCGAGATATGCAAATATAATGAGTGAGTGGAATGGAATGGTATGTAATGTGTGAATGTGATAGGAGCAAAGCGTGCCCCCAATGGATGTGTATGAGATGAGGTTCATTTATAAAAGACCCCTCAAAAATCAAGAATGAACCATAGAACAAGAGTGTGTCATCAGGAAATGGTTTGAAAATGTGTGCTAGAAAGATAGATCATGAAGCATAGAGTGTGAAAAGTGAATGTGGTGAGGTTCATTTTAGATTTAGACCCTCAACAGTTGAGTATGAACCATGGAACTAGAGTGTGTCATAGGGTAATGATGATATAAGGTGTGTATTAAGTTGTGTAAGATTGCTTAGAAATAGAAAGTATGAAGCACAAAGCGTAATAGTAGAAAATGATAGTCAATTGATGATATTAGGAGGGGGAGTAAGCATGATGCCCCCAAGTGTGTGATGAAGAGTAAGCTATCAATGAAAGTGAAGGGAAAGGGTCCTCCACCCGATGTCCTGAGGAGATAAAGGCATGTGACAATGCTCTAAGATCGGTGGTGTATGAGAGTGATGATGTATGTGAATGAGACCTATGTGTGAAGGAGGTGGTGAACACCTATATGAAGGAGACCTAGGAGGTGATGAACACCTATGTGAAGGAGACTATGAGGTGAAGGGAGGAGGTGATGAGACTTATGTGAAGGGATACCTGAAGGAGACCTAGGAGGTGAAGAACACCTCTGTGAAGGGGATGACCTCGAGTAGGGGACTTAGGCCGAGAGATGGACTATGGACTATGGATTGATAGAGGATGAATGAAGTAGAAGTAGTGTGTGAATAGGAAGAGCTAGGTGTAAAATGCCTTAGATTTGAGAGGCCCAGGGGGCCTAGATGTTGCAACTAGTGGAAGGATGTCCTCAAGAGGAGGTGAGGAAATGGTGTGCATGGTGGAACTCCTTTGAGAGTGAAAACTTTTGCTTATTGTGAATAAACTTGAGACACAAATGATTCATGGAGGGATGGCTTGGTGTGGCAGAGCCAAGGAAGACCTAAGAACATGTCACAACCTTTGATTGAAGGTGCCATAATGAATGACACAAGCATGGTGAGAGGCCCAACTATAACTGGAAGCTTGATGTAGCCATAAAATTTGGGAATTGGATATGAAATATGAGAGAGTGGATATTTGATAGCTACGAGGAGTGTAATAGAGCACACATTATAGGAGTCGATGGATGATCATCGTGTTATTGACAGTATGAGATCCAATAGAAGCATTGATGTGTAATGAATAGAAGAAAATGTAGCATGATAATCATGATCAAAAATGTAATGAGTGGTGGAGATGCATCAACATTAGCAACTAGAAAATCAAGAGGCCCACGATGAAGGAGGAGGCACAACATGATATGTATGATTAGTAAAAGAATCAACAACTTGCTTGTCATGTTTAGGCAATGGGTTATTAAAGATTTTAGCTTGTTATTTTCATTGATCGACTTAGATGTCGATGGCTCAGGGAGCTCAATTGCATTATTGTTGTCGATAAGATCTTGAATGAGATGCTTAAGTTTGAAACATCGATCAATTGAATGCCCAACACATTAATGATAGTCACATTTAGCATTTTTCATCATAATTGTGGCCATGAGGGTGAGATGGATCAAGATTGAGTAGTGGGAAGAAGTAATAAGATTGCTTTTGATAAGTTATGGTAAATAAAAGTGAGGAGCATAAGGAAATTTTGTAAATGTATGCTTTGGAGGTTGCCATTGAAGCTTTTAGGAGTAGAAACAACATTAACAATAGATTTTTCTTTAGTGGGCTTAGGAGATGGCTTGAAAGTAGATTTTCTTGAAAATGATTAGAAGATGAAGATGAAGCATGATCATGATATTTGAGTTTTCCCATAGATAAGAGTTTCTTTCACGTAACTTAAGCATATGACATAGTTGATCAAATGAGGGAGAGGTCTCAAAGATAACACTCTCTTGCAATGGAGATAAGAGACTTTTGGACAAAAGATCTTGTAATTCAGAATCAACAAGTACATTGGTCATCTTAGCTAGATTGTTCTTATAACACAACACATAGTCAACTAGATGCTCATTAGATCCTTGTTTAATTTGTGTAAGTTGAGCATAGGATATTTTAGAACCGATATTGATTGAAAAATGTGCAAGAAAAGCATGGCTAAAAATGCGTAAAAGATGTTATCGAATGAACAGGTAGATCATAAAACAAACACATGGTGTAATCTTATATACTTCTAGGAAATATCTTAGCAAGTAAAGTATGATCATCACATAATCAAGACATGCCACATGAAAAGATCTAAGATGCTCTTGAGGGTCACCATGGCCATTAAAGGTGGGTAACTTAGGGGTGATGAAGTTGGGAGGAAGTGCATAAGCAAAAATGGTGGGTGCGAAAGGGGTATGAAGGAGCAAGGAGGAGTCAAGAGATGGAGATGCATGAGAAGTAACTAGCTAAAGTTGACGGATTTGAAGTTTGCGAGATCCTATATATAAAGAAGCTAGGTCTGTGAGTGTTTGAAGAAGAACCAAGTTGTGCATTAGAAGCATTGGGTTGAATGAGAGGAGCAATAGAAATAGGAATGGAAGTAGGAATGTGAAGGGGTTGGGTGGAGGCCATGACAACCAAAGAAGAGACCTACAAGAGGCAAAAGCAACATCTCAAGAGCGTTTGACAACAAGTAAAGCATTGAGAATATGTGGGATATGTGTAGGGTTGGTACACAATGCTTGATAAAAATTAGTAAGCTTTTCTAATGTTCTTGATCAACGTTGGTATCCTCATCATATGATTGTTCACTATCATATGTTTCAATGTTTTCAAGAGGAACATGAGTGAGTTAGCAAGATGATTATATATTCAACCATTGATTTAAATCCCCATGGATAGATGGAGGAAGCTCAATGTGTTTAAAAAGACCAAAAAACTACGGGTATGGGTAACGAGAAAAAAAGGATTGGGATCAAATGGGTTTACCAAATGACTTAACAAAAATAATTTTTTTTAAACCCTAATACATGCAAGTAAAGTAATAAATGTAAACTATGATATAATAACTACTAGATATAATAAAGTGAAAACCTAAGCAAGAGGTATAGAAATAATAACTTAGCTAATTTATGTTTAATTTGGGATTGTGTACAAACTAGGAAAACTCTGTTGAGTGAGGTGATGTGTCAATGCTCAGAGATAAATTTTAGAGCTCACGAAACAAGCTAGACATGGGCGCTTGCTGGTGAGGGCACTCTTAGCTACTAGGTGCCCGTGATTGTGAAAATGGTGGAACCTGAGTTTTTTTGTGTCACACAAGTGTCGCAAGTAACTCCTATTGATCACTTGTATGTCGCACCTTGATCACCGAGGGTACTGTGTAACCTGCAAAACCCACAAAACCACAAAAACCACATCAAAAACCAAAAAAAAAAGAAAGATGCAATATGGGGAGTCGACGACCCTGTGGTCACCCCGATAGAGTGAACTTATGACCGAGCACTGCACTACATCTTAGACTCCATGTAGTTCTTGTGAGTGTGTGTGAGGATTGTGCCCTAGGATGCCCTAGTGCAAGTTGCACTTGATAGTGGGCTAGATCTAGAATGTAGAAATGTATAACATGTGTGGATGGAATAAAATGAACTTCCCTTTTCCTATGTAGTAGAAAATGCAATCCTTTGTCCCTTGAATAGATGTTAGATGGATTTGAAGTGCTTTAGGTGCCTTTTGGATGCAAGCTTAGGTGATAATAGTAATGTTTAGAGCTTGGTCCTTTATTTTGAACACATAACTATGTATTTATATGATTCCCTTGTTTGAATTTCATAATTGACAACTGGAAGGCCAACCCATAAGTAGAAAAAGATTCCCAAAAGATAAAAGAGACCAAAAAATAAGCGAGTAAGATAAGAAAGGGTCAGGGGCGCCCAGAGGGGATAGGAGCGCCTAGGCATTCTTGCTATTCTGGCTTGGGCACCGTGTCTGGAGCCATAAAAGATAAATAAGTAAAATACCGACTAGGTTGTAGGGTGTGTAAGACCAAATAGAAAACAAGAAACACATAAAAGATGCCAAAGACAATGCTAATTACTAGTTTTCTTGCTTAGGAATCATATGAATGCTAGTATGTGTTTAGGACCTAGAAATGTACCCAAGTGCGTGATTTTGTTTTACAACCATCTAGGGGCTCTCACACTCATGTACTCAAGAAGGAATATCATTTCCATATCACTCCTTAAAGCCAAGTCTAAATCCATCTTATGTTTTTTCCTTACATCACTATCACATGATACAACTCACACTAAAGATCATTGCCAAGTTGTTGAAGGAATTATTAGGTTCTTATTGAATCACCGCTTATTGCACATTCACACGCATTTATTGAGAGGGAGAACCACATGTGCGTTAATCCCTCTTAGGAGTATGGGTACATAGTGCAACATTCATCACACAAAAAGGGGTGAGGTTCGTATAACCCAATCAAACTAACCCTTTTTAGGTCTTCAAAAGAGCTAGGGTTTCATAATAGAAGGAACCATATCTAGTCACAAAAGTACGATCACATATATACGATTAGAGAACACAACCATAAAATATAGAAGAATCAAGTTCCATAACTCAAATCCATACCATATCATTAGAGGGTGAAATCAACCACAAGGGTCAGAACCATCCTTCATTTTTGCCCAATCTATAAGGTTTTCCCGCACTTAGTTTCATCATTCTAAATGTTGTATAAATGCATTTACAACACTCTACACAACTCATTTCTCTAGATCTAGTTCATTGTTCACAACTTGTTTTAGGTAAAGATGTTCCTAAACCCTAACCCTAACTTATAATCTAGCTTTCGAGAGTTTGCATAATTTTGTATTTGGTTATCACATGATTTAGGATATGTGTATTTATTATATTTTGATCCCTAATTCATCATGACACTTTAGTAATTAATTTTAAGTAAATTAACCCTGATTTTTATATTACATAATCATTACACAAACATTAAAAGCATGTTAAATTACACATAACACCCAACCAAAAATTAATGATGCGTGTTTATTTATAAATAACTCAATGACATTCAACAATAATAAATTGGGTCTTGTGATATTTACTTGTATGTTTTACACCGAGAATACGATAGTTAATTACAATGTGTAATTATCCAAATCAATGTTAAGAGAATCAAGGTAGATGAAGTATGTACCAATCATTAAACCTATACAATTTCCACCAATTCACTTCTCAATAAAATGTGAAACTTATCTCTAAAAATAGGTCCTCAAAGGCACTAATACCCATTTCTTAAGAAAAGAAGAAGAAATGAATGATCTTTTCAAGGTCTACGATACCAAATACCTTGTTTAGGTTTATAAGACAATTTATAACATACAAAACCACCTTGTACTCTCAATATGTAGGAGGCACCTAATTGTGCTTGAAATACCAATCGTATGTATGTTATCCTTGCAAAACTCAAACTCGTGACCTCTCATTCAAGAGCACAAGTTCTTCACCATGAGACCAAAACTTCTTGATTAAAAAGTGTGACCTTCTTGAAAAGTTTCCCCTTATACTTTATATGGTGGAAATATCATCAACCCCAAACCCCAAGGAAAACCTTTATAATAAACGTCAAGACAAAAATTAAGAAATATGAAGAAAAAAATACAAAATTGGAAAAATAAAAATAAATCCTTTAGCTAAAATGCTTGGTATAAAGCCTTTATTACCACCATTCGAGATTTGGTCTCTGATAGGGATTGGATCCCTTGGCCTAATCTCTAATGAAAATTCTGGCTTGTTAACTCAAACCTCCCCTCTTTATTAAGGATTTGGGAATTGTTCCTAGATGTAATGCTACACAAGCTTCAATTGTATTCCTAAACTATTTGGTAGAGGTATTGACAAGTGGAATTCTAACATTACATTCAAAAATTACTCATATGGATTACTTTATTAGTTATATATTATCTTCTCCATCGTCTTAACAACCTTAATACCCAGTGAAGTTTGAATTAATATCCTAGAACATGGATTAATCACCTCGATGGGATACGGAATTCTAAGGTCGAGCCCAAAATTACTCACTTTCTTTGATGAATGGTCTACAAGGCCTCCCTTTCGAGGAACAACTTCAACATATTGGGATTCCCAACCCTAAATCCTCAGTTTGTGCCCATCTTAAAACCTTCAAACATATTTTTTGGTCTTTCTCTCATGTTAGAGATGCTTGAACATGGATTCATTCTTTATTCCAACCTTTTCACCTTGATCACATCAATTGGAGAATGGCTTTGTTTAGGGATTCACCTAAGTGGTCAACATATATTACTTCTCTTTGGAATTTTTTGAGAGTAATTATTTTATTCTAGCTTTGTAAAGCTACAAATGTTGTTATTTTTAATAATTATCATATTTCTCGTCATTTTTTTGTTTCTTAAAAAGTTGTTGTAATATTTGTTGTTTGTCTCCAAATCCAGGACACGTTATGAAGTGGCATTGAAATTTTAACATTTGTAGGAGCTATTAAATCACTAAGGAACACACGACTTGTGTAGCGCCAAATGCATTGTAGTTTGACTCTCTCGCCTCTCGTCAAAAGTTTAGGTGGTGTTGTTCCATAATCAATTCTCATTGCATATTTATGGCCTTTTATCAACACCTCCATCTTAACAAAAAGATTGGAGCCCGTGGCCTTGTGGCAAGTTTGTGGTTGAACCCTTTTAGTGGCCATCCTTTGGTGCATGGAGGCATCATAATGGTTAAATCTCCGCTATTTGGTTGGGGTATCATGGTGCCTTTGGCTATGCAAAACAATTCTCAAGCTCAAGGTGGGTGGTTCGCCGGATCCTCCCGGCAGAGCACCCTCTAGTTTGGGTGCCCTCTCTCTCAAGGATGATCCATCACCTCCCCTAATGTTATTTTTACCCATGCATGACTTTCATACTACTTGTATTTTAATGTGTTCATTAAATAATGGTGATATGCAATCATTTGTGTTTTAAAATGTTTTTGTTGTGTATTTTTCTCATGTGGAGATCGGGGTGTGCAAAACCCCTTATATTATTTGTTTAGGTTTGATGAGTTTAATCTCCGCTACTTAGCTAAGGTATTATGGTGCCTTTGGCTATGCAAGACAATTCTCAAGCTCAAGGTGGGTGGTTCGCTCCAGGATCTTCCTATAAGAGAACCCTTTGGTTTGGGTGCCCTCCTTCTTAAGGATGATCCATCGCCTTCCCCTAATGTTGTTGCTACCTATGCATGACTTTCATATTGCACATCATTTATTGTGTTTACCAAATATTTTTGATATATAATCGATTCTTTGTGATTTTTAAATGTTTGAATTATGTGTTTTTCTCATGTAGAGATCATGTTGCGACAATCCCTTTTATTTTATTTTTAGTTGGTGCCAAAGTCTAAAGATATCCATTTAACCAAATTCAATGTTTGAGCATTTACATTCAACTAAAATTAATCCTTATTGAACTTTTTTTTTTTTTTGTGAACAACCCCTTTTATTGTAGCCATCTTGTTTCCATATTTTGATTAATATATAGATCCGTTCCAATTAGTTTAAAAAGAAAATAAAATAAAAAGCAAAAAAGAGAGCGGAGTAGCGTGATTTCAGTTTGAGTTGGGCAGGGCGATCAAATCCTTTCTTCAAAGGCCTAACCATATAAAGGATAAAGGGTTTGGATCTCTTTATGAACTCTAATTCATCTCAACATTGCCTCAGAGGTTTTTTTTTCAGTCTTAAACCTTTTATTATGTCATTCTGCTGAATTTATCTGTATAATCTTTAGGTGAACCCTTCTTTAAATTTTTGAGAATATATACTTTTAAAGTTTTGAGAAATAAAAGAGGATAAGCTACAGTGAATTGTATATATTTTTCCGGAATCGAACTTGCGGCCAGCTATTGACGAGTTAAAATTAACTTATCTGTATATAATCTCTGCAATTATTTTACAATTGAAGTCACGAATACCCAAAATTTTAATGGGACGAGAGGGAAAAATCATAACTGTTAAGTGAAAAATTATCGGGGTTCAAATCAAAGCTCGGATTGGATAGTGTATAATTACTTCTGGTTTTAATGTTAAACCTGCTGCTGGAATTCAGTGTACCGTGCGCATCTGATATGTCAATGAAACTTCAATTTTTTAAATGTTTACTGTTATTGTTAATTTGTTATTATTTATTTATTTTCATTATGTTGCCCTATCGTTGGTTTAGATGCCGTCACTGGGGTATCTCCTTTGTCAATGTCACCAGGGATATTCAGCCACCCAAACCCCTGGCCTTGTTTGTTGAAGTATGCCACACCTAGAGTTTGGATGAAGTATTTTGTCCAATTTCAATTGTGGTGCAGCAGTCTATCCAATTTCAACTGTTATCAATTTCACGAATATGGCCGGGATGCCATATTTCATCCAATTTTAACACTTAACATGGATGTGGTTGGAGCACTGTATTTCATCCAAGTTAAATTCTCAACTTGGATGCCCAGCCATATTTTTAAATATTTTTAATCGGAGCATAGCATTTCATCTAATTTTAACACCCATGATTGATGTGGTGGTTGAGTTGTATTTCATTCAATTTCAACACTTAACTTGAATGCACAATAGTAGTTTATCCGATTTCAATACTTAATGTGGATGCTGTATTTTACCCAATTTCAACACTTCACATGTCTCGTAAGGATTTGAACTGGGGCTCTGCTATGAAAGCCCCTATGAGTTAAGCTTATCCAAATTGATACATATATACAGTTATTGTTTTTGTGAGTATAAATGACATTTAATGTTGCAACAGTAGTTATAGCTTGATTATTTGCTGCTTGAGATCATCCATTTGGCACATGTTTACTGTTATTGTTTTTGAGAGTATAGACAACATCTATGTTGAAAAGGTGATATGTCTTGTTCATATTAATGTTGAAAAGGCATAGCTTGTTGTATTTCATTGTTTGCAGGAACAATTTTGGCTTGTCACGCACATTTGCAATTCAAATCTATTTTATATTGTGATATTCTTCTTCCTCAGGTTTCTTTCAAGACTACCACCTATTTATGTTCAATGATTATGGACCCTTGTCATTAATCTCACAGTCTCAATTATCCAAAATGATAAAAATTCCAGCTTCTCGATAGTGTCTATCACTACCCCTCTTAGCCCACAATTCCTTCTTTTGGGCTTGTTAAAGGTAGCTCTAGCCAGTTGGAGAAAGACATTACCGTGTTTCATGGTGGAATTGTTGTCGAGGAGAAAGTAGGTCACGGAAATTTAACAAAGGGTCTTCATTCTGCAATGCATAACTTTGTCTATGGTAAAAAAAATTGTATAACTATCCCTGGATTGCTATACCTGTAATCATCCTTAAACAGTTGGATGTGGTCAATGGCTTCCAAGACCAACTTAAACAACACAAGAATGCCACTATGCTTTTTGACCTTCTGTAGAGAGTTTGTGGTATTGAGAAGCAGTTGAAAGAACATTAACACACAATTACATTCCATCTATATATCAAATTTACGAGTGCATTCAAGCAATTATGTTTTACTGCCCAAATGGTGAGGAGACTGGAAAATTCTTATGAAAAGACGAGACAACCCATAATACAGTCCCTCCTTGCAAATAATTTCTCTGAAATTTATCGAATGGGTAATGGGGCTGATCCACCTTACGATTCTGTTGATATACATGTGACTTAGGTTACTGTGCTTGCACCAAAATGTCTAACGCTCCTGGGAATGCATGAGAACATCCATCAAAAGGTGTGTTATGAGTCTATGTAAGTATCATTAGTTATCAAGGGTCACTATGAAAAGACATGACCTTTTACTTCATAGGGCTACAACATGCCATATGTTTCCTTTGACTTGTATATATATTCTATCAATCCTATTCTATATATTCACCTATCTAACAATAGAAATTCTATTTTATATTTGATATGTAATATTCTACATATTTACTATACACGTACCAAGTAGGTATGTGACAAGGAGAAGTTGTTTGATAACAACTCCAAATTTTGGCATGTTATTTTGGTTCGACTTAGATGGAGTTGTGTGAACATGGTGGATGATGGATAGTAGGTTACCTTCTCTTTACTGATTGAAGCATCAGGGATAGTGTTAATCATAGGAATCCCTGCTACTTTCTTAAATCTTGGTATTAGTAGTTGAAGATTATAGAAGGGGAACTTCAATTATAATGGTATCATTCTAAGTCATTCGTTAAACATTGTTAGTGTTGTTCATGGTAACTGGTTTCCCCGATGACAACCCGGGTTTTTGTGTTGGATAAACTCTTATTGCGTTTGTTTTAACTTCTTTGAAAAGTCTATAAACTAGTTGTGTTGGCTAGATTTTCTGCATAGCACAAAACCTAGGCAATCATGAGATAAATCTCCCTCATTTAACCGGTGAGGCTCCCGTGTCAGATTTGTCAATTTAAGTATGCTAATATCTAAATGGGGTTTTACTTTAACTACTCAGTTCATGAACCATAATCTGAACAATTACTTTAACGCAGCAAGTAAAATTGTTTAAAGAAAGGAAAATTATAGAAGAAGGCAATTACATAAACATATAGAAGAAATGGGGAAGATGTGCATCCCAATCAGTAGATGGCAGAGTTGATTGCATGCACATAGAAGAATCCAATAGATATAAACACAGAATTCTAAAACAAAGGCAGCTCTAGATCCAGATCTAAAATAACACAGTTTATTAAGAGATCTAAGATTAAAAGCAAGAAACACAGTACACCGTGACACAAAGTTCTCCGGAAACCTGCTCCTTTGTATTCCTTTGCTCCAAGTGGCTCTCAGGGGTTCAGCACAAAGTCTAGAACACAAGATTGTTGCTTACAAATTCTGATCATTAACCCGAAGGTTCTTCCTCTACTTATAGAATGTAGAGGGGCAATTACAAGTTGGAAGCTTTTAGTTGAACTGGCACATGTGGAAGTCGGAAAAGAAACAACTGGCAATCTCCCTCTTGGAATTCCTCTTTGCATGACATGTATGATTTGCAACTGAAAATAGAACCTTCTATTTTGCACGTCCGCCACCTATCTCCAAGTAGTTGACTTCTTCAAGTAATGGCTTTTAAGCCAATCACTTAAGTTTTATAATTTAATTGATCGCTCAATTACTTTGTCGGAGGAAAGAAGAAGGAAGAGGAAAGTCTGCAGTCTTGTCATTTTTCATGTTTGCATGCAGCTGATTTTTTTGCCTTTGATTCTCACCAAACTGGATCTGGGAGCAGTTGGATCTGGAAGCAAGCTGGAATTGGAAATGACTGGATCTGGAAACAACAAGTTGGATCTGGAAGCGAGTGGATCTGGAAACAACAAGCTGGATCTGGAAATAGTTGGATTTTGCCTTCGCCTTGTCTTCTCTTTTATCCTTGAAGCTTTTGCAGTTCTTCTCCAGTACATGCATCAATGCAATGTTTGCCGTAGATAACTCATCATCCTTATTTTTAATTGCATATGAGCAATTAAAAATTCTGGAAAGCACTCCGGATGAATGAAAATTCAATGAAGGCTTCAACTGGAAGATGGGAGCATTTGCACAAGATCTTGGAAGGAATTTTCCACGCACTGACTTCTTCACGGGCTGCATTCGAAACAAGAGGATGAAGCCTTTGTGCCGGAAGCTTTTGCAACTATGAGATCGGATGCATCGGATATGGATCTGCATCTGCATCTGGATATGGATCTGCACCTGCATAACAAACTCTGGCAACTGGGCTGTGGATGGAAAAGCTGCAGCTCGAATAATTCCATTGCTTTTAATCTGCACGCATGAGTGAAGTTTTCTTGCACGCATGAGTGAAGTCTTTCCCCGCTCTGGATCCGTCATCAATTCAAAGAAGAGGTTACGAGCCTAGATCCGTGTCTCCAATATCTATAAATTTAGAAGTGATGCATGACTCGTTGTGCTTTCTTTTCATCTTTCTTCGCCATAGCTTTGTCTATCTTTGTCTCGAACAATTTTTTTTCTTTTTATTTGACTCGAATTCTTCAAAATCAGTGCGAGATCTACTGGATAATCCTTGATTCGGAGGAAATATTCAATGTATTAGACATTGATATAAGTTCATTTTCTTTATAAAAGCACCTGTATCTAACTCCTGCAATTAATTCAGACAAAGATGGCAACCGAGGAGCATGCACAGTGAATTTTAATCACAAAAATCTGCATAATTCAAGCCTGCTGCCCCAAAATTTGACGTTTTATTTGTATGCAAAGCGAACATGAATTTTTCCAACTTCACCTGAGCACCTGTATCACTTATGCAAACACAAATCCACTTCCTTCAAAGCATGCACCAATTTTGGAAGCTTTTTTTTTGCCTTGTTTCTACCTTGCCCGAGCAAAATCCTTCTTCAAATGGGGCGCACTTTTCCTCTTGGCTGCAATTCTTTACACCGTGAATTAATTAATTCACCCTTATGGCTGCCCATGCTTATATAACCTCACAATTCTATAATTAATGATTGCCTTTCCTATTCTCGACAATTAATTAATTAAAAATCATGCTTCTCTCTTTAAAAATAGCATGTTTAAGGACAACCATCCAATAAATTAAATTAATTCATTTAATTCATCCACTCTTCATGTTTAAGAACAACCATCAATAAATTAAATTAATTCATTTAATTCATCCACTCTTCACTCAACTGAAGCTTCACAGTGTGCCTTAACCTTAGCCACTGAAAATAGGAATTTATTTAATCATTTAATACTTCAAAAAGCATTAAATCCTTCCTAAAAGGGGCGCACTTTTTCACAAGAGGGGGCTCCTTTAAAAAATTAATTTATTTAATTTTAGACAATCTATTTCCAATTGATAAAGGCCCTTTATTCCCTTTGCTTTTGTTGACTTTTCCACAAGCCCTGGGTGTGAAATGGGTGAATAAATATTAACAAATATTTATTTAATGCATTATTATTCACCCAAGGTGGGTCGCACTACTTTTGGAATAATAGAATTTTATTTTTAAGAATTTATGACAATGGGATTCTTTACCCGGAAGGCAGCCCCGGAAATCCCATGATCCACTTAAGTGATTTGACTTTTGACAATGGGATTATTTACCTGGAAAGTGTGCAATAAATTCCCACCGCTGTGACCTCTAACTTTCTCACTTGTAGTTTAAGTGAATTTTATATCACGGGAAAAAGTACTACCTGCTAAAGGTGTACAAAATTCCCACCTGCTGCTGCTTCTATTTTTCCCATTGCAGCTTAAATCCTTTGTTTTCCAAAAATGCGCCCAACCCCGCAGGGGCTTTTCCGTGCACGACTTCGCTTTTTCCCAGTGATCCAGACCTCCGATGGTGACTTCCTCCGGGCATAATGTGCGTATATGTTCTCCAGCTGCTCCAGGCCAAGAATCGGGCTTACCCGACAAAGGAATTGTTCCAGAGAAATTTCACAGAAAATGAAACGGACAACACAAAAACACGAAAAATTGCCAAAAGTTACAAATAAAGCCCAGAACTTATTCTTTGTTAAAACCCTTCTGGTACATAGGAATAATGACATGTTCGATCATAACAGAGTTAAAACGGAGCGCAAATAGCCTCATACGGTGCTCAAAATAATTAAATACAATTTTTCTAGCAGACAAATCCCGACGACAGAATATAACAATTTTGGGCATCTGGGTATTTGGCGAAAAAGACTAATATGGCTCTTTGGGAATATCTTGACGCAATACAAGAACTTTCAGGCAATAAAAACACAAAACGACCCATTATTTTAAAAGTATGAATTTTTTTTTCGAATAGGGTAGTCACAGATTTCAGGATGAAATCTAGGGGACACCAGTTGGCTTCGTCTGTGGACATCTTTTTCTCTGTCAGAATGACAAGGGAAAAGATGAGATCCCAGCATCTCTGGTTTCGTATCTTGTCTTTTGGGCATGGGGTCAGGCAAACAACACAACACAAAAACAAAAACAAAACAGGGAAATACAAACAAAGTTTTATTTATATACATACAGGTTTTACCCTACTTTTTTATGTCCGGAAAAGTTTCAGATGCTGCCCATGAAAGGCAAGTGGTAACTCAATTCCATCCCGGTAGGCAAGGAAGAAGGTATCCATTCCTGCAGCTCTTTTGATCACGAAGGGCCCTTTCCAGAGTGAATCAAATTCGTCGTGCATGCCCTTCGGTTCATATCTCTTGTCCCACTAGAGTACCCAATCTCCGATCTCGAACTTCCTTTCTTTGACCTTCTTGTCAAGTACTCTAGGCAAGTCCTTATCAACTTCATCTGGTGGTGGCTCATCCTTTCTTCTCTCTGTGGCGGGTAAGTTTGCATCAACTTGCTCGTTCCCAGATTTATTTGCTGCATTTTTGAGGAAGAACTATCACCATATCCTTTGTTCTTCTTCAAGTACTGATCATGCTTGTTGAAAGTCTCCACTAAGGAAACTAAACCCTTGGGGATTTTGTTACCTTTTGGTTGGATTGCTCCACTATTGTCATCATAACATGGATCAACTTTTTCTGTGACTGTTTGTCGTGGTGGTGATTTACTCCCCTCAACATGTAGACATGCAGATGTTTGTTCAGGGACTCTGGGGCGGTAGACCATCTCCACTTTATAGTTTCCTTGTCTGAATATGGACGGTGGTCTATCTAGATTCAATAGTACAACCGTGATTGCCAAAGAATCTTCCTTGGAGTTTTGATTTATTGGAATGAAGTCAATAGAGAAGGCTGCAAAATCAAATGTGGCAGATAGTATTCTATCTCTGTAATGCTCCAGCTTATCTCTTTTGACTTGATTTTTCCCTCGAACTTGCTTTACCAGAAGTTCAACATCTCCTTGGGCTTTGAGGAGTTTACTCTTTATTTTAGCTTGCTCCATTCCTAGAAGCAATGCTTCATACTCCGCCGTATGATTGGTGTTCTCGAACATCAGCTTGTGGGAGTATGGAAATACCTCATGATCTGGAGATATTAGTAGAGCGCCAACACCTGATCCAAAAGAACAACATGTGCCTTTAAACTCCAGAGTCCAAACTTTCTCTTCTTCTTTTTTGCCTCTGGCTCTGGTCAAAGTTCTTGCTCTGGAATGTCTTTATCCGTTTCCAAGAAATAGACCCCACGGTCAGATCCTAAAAAAAATCTGAGATCTAGGATCCTCAGATTTTGTAACCGTGTACCTGGACTTCTTTTCGGCTCCAACTTATGGTTAAGCCCTTTGATAGGAATATGCGCAGGACCAATCCATCTTTACTTCTCCTCCCAGCTCTTTGCAGAAGTTTCTACTCAGCAACATCCCATAGGAGACAGGAATATCTGCAACTAAGATTGTCATCTTTAATCTCTTGTTAGGAAAAGCTGCCAGAACAGCTTGCGCATCTTTGATTTGTCCGATTAAAGGGACTTGTCTCTCCATGGAGTAGCACCTTTTATGGTCTTCGTCAGGGTAAGCCCAAGAGCATCTGCAACTTTAGTTGGCATGACATTGTCAGAAGCACCCAAATCTAGAATGCAATTGCTTAACTTGAAACCATTAAGCAATAGGGAAACATAGAACGGTTCCACTCTTTCAGAAGATGGTGAGGGTTTAACAACTGCAGTGTTGTTTTGTGGAGTATCCTTGGGCTTAGGCAAAAGGCCTTTTGATGTATTAGATTGTCCTGGTGATTGCACATATTTGACTAGCCTATTTAATTGCTCAGGAAAAGCTCTCATGTATTCGGCTTCTGACATTTGAACTTTAGTTTTCTTGGCATGATCAATAATGTCAAAAGAAGAAATAGATTAGATACCCGAGTCGCTTTCTGTGGTTGAGATGAAGAACTCGCACACTTACTTCCAGGAGCTAAAGAAGAAGGTAAAGGGATGCCCCTTCTTTTCTCGTCTGCTAATGCTTCAGCTTGGCGAGTTTGTGATCTTGTAAGTACTACATATGCATGACCATGATCATCTTCATGAAGTTTCTCATCGTCATGTTCAAATTTGTAGTTTAGGTAATTAATGTTGGAGTCGCCAGCAGGACCTATAAAATCATCATCTTCGAGCTGATCAACATCAGCTTCCTGGTCTTCTTCATTCATCTCCACGTTGTTTCTGGGAGTAGCTTCAATTGCTAATCTTTGGGAACCAGCAATGCGGTTCCGGTTGTTGTTGAAATTCGAAAGCGGGGGTAATATTGCTTTGCCTTGAGCCATTTGAGCCATTTGAGCCATTTGTTTCTTCATCTGCATCATCTCATTTGCTAACTTTTGCAGTAGTGAATCGGATGTAGTAGCAGAGGATGAACTTTCAGCTCTAGAAGTGTTGCTCTTTATCTTTCCAGCCATGATGAGGTCGTCTTCAATTTCAACCGCCATGTTCTGGGTTGCTAACAAATCAGCAGGACGTGCTCTTCGCAGTTGATAGCTTACTTCAGGAAGCAAAGCATTGATGAAGAACACCTTTTGATTCTCGTCATTCAGAGAAGCAGAAGCCGGAATTTTGTACAGTAATCTTTGGAATTTTGCAATAAAATCCCGCATGTGCTCATGTGGCTCCTTCTTCAACTGAGTGAGCTGAGTAATCAATGTACTGGAATCTTCAGCTGGTTTGAATCTTTTCAGGAATGCATCCCGCATAGTAGCCCAGTTGGTTATGGTGCCAGGAGCTAGCCGGTAGAACCATTCTCTAGCCAAGTCATGCAGAGTCTCTATGAAGAGCCGGACAGATACATCTTCATGTTCGACTGCAAGCACTCCACAGGATATGAAAACGCAGCCAAGTGGTCATCGGGTTTCGCTTGCCATCTCCAAAGAATTTTGGAAAATTCTTTCTCGTCCCTTTAGGTAGATCATGCATAGGAGGAGTCAGATTCAAAGGCCCAAAAGCTGCTCCCCATGGAACAGGCGCTGCAGGGGCAAGTGGCTGATTTTGATTCTGCATGTTGACAGGAGCACGTCTTCTTCTTGTGTAGACTTGATGAATAATTCCAGCAGCCGGAATATGTTGAAGATGATCCGGATCTGGATGAGTTTGTACTCTTCTTCCTGGTGAAAGACTGGATCTGCGGCTTCTAACTTGAGGAGGGTGATTAAAATTGAATTGCTCCGCAATCTGTAGAAATGATCAATCCTTCCTTGCGCCTTCACAAATCGGGTGAATGGACGTTCAGCCTGGTTGAGAGTAAAATGGGAAAACACTCAGATCTCGTAATGAGATAAACTTTGATCCGCAAAAAAGTTGTTCCCAGGTGGAGTCGCCAAAACTTTTGGCTAGATTTTCTACATAGCACAAAACCTAGCGATCATGAGATAAATCTCCCTCATTTAATTGGTGAGGCTCCCGTGTCAGATTTGTCAATTTAAGTATGCTAATATCTAAATGGGGTTTACTTTAACTACTCAGTTCATGAACCATAATTGAACAGTTCTGTTAAGCAAGTAAGAAAGCTGTTTAAAGAAAGGAAAAGTTATAGAAGAAGGTAATTACATAAACATATAGAAGAAATGGGGAAGATGTGCATCCCAATCAGTAGATGGCAGAGCTGATTGCATGCACATAGAAGAATCCAATAGATATAAACACATAATTCTAAAACAAAGGCAGCTCTAGATCCAGATCTAAAATAACACAAAGTTTATTAAGAGATCTAAGATTAAAAGCAAGAAACACAGTACACCGTGACACAAAGTTCTCCGGAAACCTGCTCCTTTGTATTCCTTTGCTCCAAGTGGCTCTCAGGGGTTCAACACAAAGTCTAGAACACAAGGTCACGCTACAAATTTCGATCATTAACCCGAAGGTTCTTCCTCTACTTATAGAATGTAGAGGGCAATTACAAGTCGGAAGCTTTTAGTTGAACTGGCACATGTGGAAGTCGGAAAATAAACAATTGGCAATCTCCTCTCTGGAATTCCTCTTTGCATGACATGTATGATTTGCAACTGAAAATAGAACCTTCTATTTTGCACGTCCGCCACCTATCTCCAAGTAGTTGACTTCTTCAAGTAATGGCTTTTAAGCCAATCACTTAAGTTTTATAATTTAATTGATCGCTCAATTACTTTGTCGGAGGAAAGAAGAAGGAAGAGGAAAGCTGCAGTCTTGTCCTTTTTCATGTCTGCATGCAGTTGATTCTTTTGCCTTTGATTCTCACCAAACTGGATCTGGGAGCAGCTGGATCTGGAAGCAAGCTGGAATTGGAAACGACTGGAATTGGAAATGACTGGATCTGGAAACAACAAGTTGGATCTGGAAACAGCTGGATTTTGCCTTCGCCTTGTCTTCTCTTTTATCCTTGAAGCTTTTGCAGTTCTTCTCTCAAGACATGCATCAATGCAATGTTTGCCGTAGATAACTCATCATCCTTATTTTTAATTGCATATGAGTAATTAAAAATTCTGGAAAGCACTCCGGATGAATGAAAATTCAATGAAGGCTTCAACTGGAAGATGGGAGCATTTACACAAGATCTTGGAAGGAATTTTCCACGCACTGACTTCTTCACGCTGCCGCATTGAAACAAGAGGATGACGCCTTTGTGGGAAGCTTTTGTAACTATGAGATCTGGATCTGGATCTGCATATGGATTTGCGCATCTGGATATGGATCTGCACTTGCATAACAAATTCTCGCAACTGGGCTGTGGATGGAAAAGTCTGCAGCTCGAATAATTCCATTGCTTTTAATCTGCACGCATGAGTGAAGTTTTCTCGCACGCATGAGTGAAGTCTTTCCTGCTCTGGATCTATCTATCAATTCAGCAAGAGGTTCCAAGCCTAGATCCGTGTCTCTAATATCTACAAATTTAGAAGTGATGCATGACTCCGTTGTGCTTTCTTTTTCATCTTTCTTCGCCATAGCTTTGTCTATCTTTGTCTAAACAATTCTTTTTTTCTTCTTATTTGACTGGAATTCTTCAAAGCTCAGTGCAGATCTGCATAATCCTTCAGATTCGGAGGAAATATTCAATGTATTAGACATTGATATAAGTTCCTTTTCTTTATAAAAGCACCTGCATCTAACTCCTGCAATTAATTCAGACAAAGATGGCAACCGGAGCATGCACAGTGAATTTTAATCACAAAAATCTGCATAATTCAAGCTTGCTGCCCCAAAATTTGATGTTTTATTTGTATGCAAAGCGAACATGAATTTTTCCAACTTCACTGAGCACTGTATCACTTATGCAAACAATTATGCAAACACAAATCCACCTCCTTCAAAGCATGCGCCAATTTTGTAAACTTTTTTTTTGCCTTGTTTCTACCTTGCCCGAGCAAAATCCTTTTCAAATGGGGCGCACTTTTCCTCTTGGCTGCAATTCTTTACCTGTGAATTAAATAATTCACCCTTATGGCTGCCCATGCTTATATAACCCTCACAATTCTATAATTAATAATTGTCTTTCCTATTCCTGGCAATTAATTAATTAAAAATCATGCTTCTCTCTTTAAAAATAGCATGTTTAAGGACAACCATCCAATAAATTAAATTAATTCATTTAATTCATCCACTCTTCACTCAACTGAAGCTTCACAGTGTGCCTTAACCTTAGCCACTGAAAATAGGAATTTATTTAATCATTTAATACTTCAAAAACATTAAATCCTTCCTAAAAGGGGCACACTTTTTCACAAGAGGGGGCTGCCTTTAAATAAATAAATTTATTTAATTTTAGACAATCTATTTCCAATTGATTTATTCCCCTTTGCTTTTGTTGACTTTTCCACAAGCCTGGGTGCCAAAATTGGGTGAATAAATATTAACAAATATTTATTTAATGCATTATTATTCACCCAAGGTGGGTCGCACTTTTTGGAATAATAGAATTCTATTTTTAAGAATTTATGACAATGGGATTCTTTACCCTGCAAGGCAGCCCCGGAAATCCCATGATCCACTTAAGTGATTTGACTTTGACAATGAGATTATTTACCCTGCAAGGCAGGCAATAAAATCCCATGATTTCACTTAAGTCACTTTTCTTTTATTTCACCATGGGAATTTTTACCCTGCAAGGCAGGCAATAAATTCCCACTGCTTGCGGCCTCTAACTTTCCCACTGCAGCTTAAGTGAATTTTATATCACGGGAAAAAGTACCCTGCTAAGCAGGTACAAAATTCCTACCTTGCTCACGCCGCTTCTATTTTTCCCATGCAACTTAAATCTTTGTTTTGCAAAAATGCCCAACCCCCACAGGGGCTTTTTCATGCACGACTTCGCTTTTTCCAGTGATCCAGACCTCCGATGGTGACTTCCTCCGGGCATAATGTGCGTATATGTTTTCCAGTTGCTCCAGGCCAAGAATCGGGCTTACTCGGCAAAGGAATTGTTCCTAGAGAAATTTCATAGAAAACGAAACGGGACAACACAAAAACACGAAAAATTGCCAAAAGTTACAAATAAAGCCCAGAACTTATTCTTTGTTAAAACCCTTCTGGTACATAGGAATAATGACATGTTCGATCATAACAGAGTTAAAACGGAGCGCAAATAGCCTCATACGGGGCTCAAAATAATTAAATACAAATTTTCCGCAGACAAATCCCGATGACAGAATATAACAATTTTGGGCATCTGGGTATTTGGCGAAAAAGGCTAATATGGCTCTTTGGGAATATCTTGACGCAATACAAGAACTTTCAGGCAATAAAAACACAAAACGACCCATTATTTTAGAAGTACGATTTTTTTTTCGAATAGGGTAGTCATGATTTCAGGATGAAACGGGGGACACCAAGTTGGCATTGATCATGTTACCATTGTTAATTATGTTTCCTAATATAGTAGTATATTATGTTTTTACTTTTTCAAAATAAAAAACTAGTAATGCATGTGGGTGTGCGATGGGGATGCTTAGAAAGGGATAGGAAGGGAGTTTACCATATCTTTTTGTGATACTAATATCAATAGTGGCCTTTTGCAGTGTAAGGCCTAGGGACTTGTGGAAGCTTGCAGTGTCTTTATTAACCTTTCACAAGTGTTTTTTAAATTTGCTTGATTTGGAATTCAAAAATTTATTTTGTGGCTTTTATTCAAATAGAAGAAATAATTAATTTGCTTCACTTGATTTGAAGTGAGAAGGCACACACTATGTAGGAGCTCCCGATAGAAAATCCCTTTTCAATGCAATCTTGTTCAAGCATGAAGGGAAAAGTATGCACTCTTAGCATCGATGACGATACAATGCGAGGTGTAATCACGGTGTGGGCTCTAGCCTACTTGGAAGATATGCATAATGCAAGCCTAGGAACCTCGACAACATTAACCATTACTATGTTGACATGGTGGCTAAGCACGAGTAGTATAGAGATATTGACGATAACTCTCGCCAAAAATGATACGCAAAACAAAGGAATGCTATCTCACAAGGTAAGTGGAGGACCTCAACCAAATCGACGTGATGCTATGAATGGGCTTGCCAACATTCCCACCGTAAAGCATAACCATTCGTATATGCTCATGCATAGTAGTGGAGGAAACACGATGAAATGTCTTGCTCGATTCCAAACCGAGATCTTTGCAGCTACTAAGGGACCATGATGACCCATGCCTAAGGGGGCAAGAGTCGAGGCATTGACCTTGGTGTCCACATTCTCCCCACCCTCAGAGGCTTTGTAGAGTCTCGTTCACCACCACCCGCACAATCATGCTTTTGTCCATGATGTGACCCTTAGAATATGTGTCAAAATTTATTATTAATATACCATATTTTTTATTTTTGTTCACCATTTTTTGACATTCGAGTTGAACATGTTTGCTTGGCATGAAATCATTAGTTTACTAAGCTTAGGACATCATAAATTATCATTTTCTTAATTGAAAAGGAATACTCAAAGCAAGAAAATTTAATTTAATTTTCTTCAAAAGATGAAATTATTTTTATGTGGATGGATAGGATAGTCTCTCCATGGTTTACAAAGGACTAGTCATTTCAATGTAGGTAGAACCGTGATACTTTGTAATATTCTATTTGTGATGGGTTGGTTTAGTTTTATAATCTATTTATTATTAATAGGTGAAATTTTTGGAAAGATATTTTTATTTATATCTAGACCGTGTAATTAAAATATTATCCATATTGAGGAGCAAACAAGGGGAGTATCTTACTGTGGGACGATATGATACGATGAAATAAGTATTAACATGAGTCAACTTAATCAAAGATAGTGTGGAGCTTAAGAATAACATTGTACTTCGTCTTTATTCAGCCATATGGAGAGGTTGCTCAGTCAGCGTTAACTTGTTTGTTAGTTCTAGGGCGCCAACTATTGGGCATGCCCGTACACAACTGAAAGAAACAATTCTTTTTGAGAAAATACGGGTAAAAACTAAAAAGGGCTAGTTATTTTTTTATTGTATTTTGTACGGTGTTAAGGTTTTTAATTGGATGGTGTTGAATTTGTTAGATAAGATATAAACGAAGAGATGAAATGAGGTTCAAAGGCAAAATGGTTTGTCTACATTACTTGTGCTTCAAATGCATGTCTTATTGTCATTGCTGCTTATTTTGCCAAACATTGTAAATTAGACAAAATCTAGTGGAAACTCTTTCTCATAACATCAATGGGCTCAAAACATTGGTTTAGATTTTAGTGTAGGAAAATCCACATTGGGTTAAGGAGCCATTATCTCCTCTCGATGAAGCAACAAGTGATAGCTACACCACCATCCCCTCCTTTTGATTTAGATGATGAATGCGATGATGAATAAGTGAAATGGTTCGTTGGTGAATTTGTGTTACTCTTGAAGGGGTGAACAATAGTATGATGAGTTTTTGTTGTAAATGCTTAAGTTCAACATATGAAAAAGGCATTTCTATAGTCCATCTAATACCCTTTCATCCAACGCCATCGACAATATGTGAATAATGCATGTGGACAACTCCTTATTAGCTGATTGTCGATGAACACGAGCCCACTCTTCTCTTCCATCGATTTATCTATATCCACTTTAATTGAGGAATCCTTCATCCGGTAGGAGCACACACGTAGTGTATTAATCTTCAATATACAATGCATACGCGTATGAATATAACTTGTGTATAAATCTATATAAAAATACACCATATTTTAAATTCGCAAAAAAACTTAGATTGAATCGAAATTTGCATGCATCAGTGCACATAATTCTTAGGGTTAGCTGCCAAAGACTTAAAAGTTTTCATTCCACTCGAATTCACCCGTGGCACGATCTTGGCCTCACCCCTTATTGCTTGGTATCTCCTAAAATTTGCATCTTGGTGTATGGCTAAGTAACATGTTGATTTGAAAATTTTGCAAAGATCTTATTACCAAAACCACAAAAGGGTGTCAAATTTATGCCCTTATTATTCATATCCTGCCCTTTGCTATGTTGAGGGGGATGATGCGAAGGAGCGTATTGATAAATACATATGGAATGAAAAAGTTTACTTTTTATTTATTTTCAACTTGTCATTAAAACGAAATGGTAATGTGATATGACAGGGGACGCCCAACCCGCAAAAGGAGAGTTTTTTAAAAAATATTTCCACTTACTACAAGAAGATTGTTTAATAAATAAAAAATAGGCACAAAAGATAATTAAACCGCAAGTATACTTGACAAAAGAAAATCTTCCTTTTTAAATTAGAGTGCTTAAGAAAACCATAGCCACATGTGACAGAATCTACCTATAAACATTGTCGTGGAAGATTAGCTTGAAGAAAGGGAAACAATTAAAAATAATTCAAGGCCTCACAACCGACATGCCTGTTTATTGACCATACAAAATTCTCAGCGCGGACAACTTTGCAGGTGGCGGGAGTTTTGTGCAGAGGACTCACAAAGACAGCTCAAATTCATATGTGCTTCAACGCAAGTCCACCTCTTCACCTCAGCCGCAGTACATGCAACGCATGAATCAACGGTCCCTATCTATCCTGTCAACGCCCATCCTACGCAAATCTCCACCGCTTATTCTTTGTCATGTGTGAGGCAACAACCCTTATTCCAACTTGGACACGCCTTTTGGCGTAAATATCTTATTTGAGCACTGATTTAAGATCTCAACTTTGTTTGAATATTACCCATTAAAAAATCTCCTAAATTTCCTAAGCAAAAAGCAACGTGTATATGAAAGTGGTTTGTCTCTTTGTATTTGAAGCTTGCACTTTGTAATGTCGCCTTCTCAATGCTAGTTCTCTTTGAAGACCTTGAGCCCATTCCACTTCTGTGGGCTAAAAGGGATTGACTCGGGGAAGTTAACACCATATTTTTCAATTGTTTTTGTGAGCTTTGCATTCTTTTTTAGTAATTTTCTAAGTATAGTTAGGTCGGTTGGGTAAAGGAGAAAAGCCAAATGAAAAATAGAAGAAAAAGGAACTATTATGTCCCCAAGGAGGTCGGTCTTCTTTAGAAGGTTCTAATTGGTTTTGGTGCCACCTCTAGCTATTTAAAGGGGTCGCTTGGCTTGGAAGAGGTTTATGCTTGCTTTTGGAATTTATTCTCTTGGAGTTGGGAGCATGTTTTCTTTCTCTCTCATCCATTGAGGACGAAAACCCTCTTGGAAGACCTATTGAGAACGAAACCTCTCAATAGTGGGCTGGTTTGAGGATGAAAACCTCAAGCTTGCAAAAGGGTGATCACATAAGGAGTTTGTATTCAGTTTTGAAGGCATTTCCAGCCCTTTCCTAGGGTGGCAACTTGCCCTAAGGTGGAGTTTGGGGTCTTCTAGGGCACGGCAACTTCAAATTCAACCATCATTGTGTTTCTCCTATTTTTAGCAGCTAGAATCTTCATTTTGGGGCTTGGAAACCTTCATTTCCAGCCATATTTGTAAGGGTATTCACTGCTGTTATTAATTAATTTCCAGTTGATATTAAATTGGTAAAAAAAAAAAAAAAAATTCGATGCTTTTCTCTTGCAATCATTTCCAGATTTGAAGAATATTATTTTGAAGGGTTTCTAAATTATTTCCAACAAGTTTGTGGCTGATTTCTATCATAAAATAAATATATTTATAGTTTGCTGCTAGGGTTTGGAATTTAATTTCAGTTTGCTTCAGTTTACTATTTGGATTGTGCAAGTTCTTTGGTTTTCAGTTTCAGCCTGGAAAAGGGGCATTACAAGCACCTATATAATATCTTAGAGTGATGTTAGTTAATGTTTGGATACATGTTGCCTCGTTTTGAATAATAAATCAATATCGGTTGTCTTTGGTATCATATTTAGCATGCTCTGTGGCCAAATTGAGTTTTTGCTGCAAGAATGAGACGGTCATTAAATTAACACCCTATCTATGACTGCATCAAATGTATATCCCCCCATCATCCCTAGCTTCTTCAAGGGTAATAGAAACCCACTAGAGATGCTTGAAATCCCCTTTAGAAGTCTTGTGTCCGATTTACTTGATGGCCGACATCATCCAACACAGGATCACCATCCAAATCTCTCTCAAGTAGAGCCTCGACTAAAGCAACATCATCGAAAACAACCCCATCATCCTTTTTAGAACATTTACATATCAAAATTGAAGGCCTGCACACCAGAACTAGGTGTCATCTTCGCCGACATTAAAAATCTGGAGTGGACTGGAAAGAGTCATCTTACATCACCAAAGACGGTAAGCTTATAAGCCTTGTCTTTGTTTTCAAGCAAACCAACTCCAACCACCAGAAATTTATTATTGATATCCTTCGCAACAAATCTATGAGGCCATAACGCATTTCTTAACTTGTTGGGTTAGTCAAAACCAAATAGCGTATTCACACTTAAATCAAATACATGGTAAAGATCTCTTAATGTTCCATCTTCTAGCACAATATCATCACTACCGAACCTAGGAAGAGTGGATGATAAACCTTCTTATCATTAGCTTTGCCAAGCTTTTGGAACGAACTACCATTCTTGGCCGTACATTGAGTACATCCAAAATCTACAATGAGTTCATACTTATAAGTAGAGGCATACAAAGCATGTACAACATGAACCTTACTCTTATCTTACCATTTGATTTTGCTTGGTGCTCCTTGAGATCTTCGAGTCCTTTTTCTAGGTCCTTCATTTTCTTGAAATAGGCATTCTTAACATGCCATTGCTTGCCATAGTAGGTACACTTCTTGTGATTCTTATCCTTACCTTTGTTACCATGCTTGAATCATCGTCATGAGAACTTTTGTACCATCTCTATTTCCTCCTTGGTCTTCCCTTGGATGCGTGTCTTTGTCTTGGTTTACTCTGAAATTTTGTTTCTCCTTTCCTTTTTCTCATGAGCTTGTTGCTTGAACCAAGTATGCCAGACTTTGGGAGCTTCTTACGTTCCACAACCAACAAGGAGCACATAATTGTAAAAGACATAGTCGTGCCTTCCTCCATCAAGGCTCTAATAGAGAAAAAGGCCGAGAAAAATACATCACATGGTGACCTGAAGCTCTAAAGGATGATTTCGATTGCCTCACCATCATTTTTCTATACTCTTTACTGCACTCTTCCAACTAAACAAAAGATCCTTCACACGAGTAAGATAAACCTCAATCTTATCCTACAACAATGGATCAAATGCACAAAGTTTGTGATACAACCTATAAGCCCTTGACTTATCAATAGTGCCAAATCATTTCTTCAAGTCATCCATCATCTTCTTTGGAGTCTTTGACTTCCTGAGATGAAAATGAAACTCAATTACAATATGCATTAACAAAGTCTCTGTCACATGATTTTCTTAATTATAATAGGAATTCTTCTCAGTAACAGGGGCCTTTCAGGGCTTAAGCAATTTGTCACAAACCCTTGGTCTTCAATGCAATTTCAATGAATGACTACCAAGCCTAATAATTCTGTCCCATTAACATAGGGCCCCAAAATCCTCTCCATTTTCAAAGATTCTAAGACCATAGAAGAAGCTTGCAAATGTTAATCAAAGTAGCACCACTACGAAGAGCTCTAAATGATTTTCAATAGTTTGAAAATAGGTTCAAACATATTCCACATGACAATGTTATGTTTGTTTGAAGTTCAAGTTTCAAATCCAAGTCACCCTTAAAATAACAAATTTGAAAATTCACAATTGGGAAAAATCACTTGATCATGTCACTTGTCACTCCTAGATCCACTGACTGTAAATTCCTTTTTCGCTGAATGTGCAAATTCCTTCTCACTGACTGTGAAGCCAATGTGTTGACTATATGTTGCAGGAGCATTCGGGTTCATAGGCTATCCTATATGAGCCAAAAATTGGTGAGTCGAGTGGAGTAGTTTGTGTTGCATATTGTGTTAAGGGTGAATTGCGCAAGGTTGAGTCTATTACACAACTGTGCAAGCCTTTGGTGGTCTCACAAGCATATGCGGAAGTCGTGGAACACTACTGAAGCCACGAAGTTCTATTGAAGCTACTAAACACTTCAGAATTTGTGCAAGTCTATTGGAACTGCGTTAAGGGAAATTACGGAATATTGAAAGTCTGTTTTGGAAGCCACGAAGTACTAACGGATGTTGTTTGTAGTCGTGAATGTTTAAGAGAAGTTGACTAATTCTTGCGATGGGTCCTTTGGACTTATCTTCATCTCGTTCCATAACTTTAGGAGTTAGTAATGTAGCATTGGGTGGCTATAAACAAAGCCCAATTGCCTTAGGAAGGAGAGGAGGAACTTAGAGTAGATCATAGTTAGAGAGTGTGATGCGAGCTTAAGGCTCAACACGAGTATGATTGTAGTGATCTAACATGACATGGCTGCGTCGTTGGCGAGCTATCTCGTGTGTGTGTGTGTGTAGCTATTCCTCTATAAGTATATGAATAAAGCTTGTTGATGTGTTTTTTGTTGTTGAATTCAAATCTATGTTATTTCATATATCATTGTATGATTTTGTGCAAGATTTTGAGGGCTGTAGTATTCTAAGGTGGCTCTTCATTGAGCACCCTAATTGTGTCTATGTCATTTGGTATCAAAGCAAGGTTTGCTTTCCTTATGAGTGGGGCACATCGGATATTGGTGATTTTCCACATTTGTAAGTGTGGGTAGAAAATCATTGCAAACATCTTCCAGTGGGTAACTGTTGGGTAGAAGGTATAAGGATTACACAACAAACATGGCAGTTTTCCATATTTGTGTTTGTGGGTAGAAAATCGTTACAAACATCTCCCAATGAGAGATTGTAGGGAAAAAGGTGCGAAGGTCACATTCTTTTGAGGAAGCACAATAACACACAGGAGGAATGTTGTCCGAGGTTGCAGAGACCAAGGCACAAGAGTTGAGGATTTGGCCGAATTGATGTAGACTATGCAAGCCCGTTTGGGGCCATGGAAGCCACACAATGCCAAGGTGTTGTTGTGGAGGATCACAATGATAATGTAGCGGAACCATGCAATGGGGAGCGTAGAGCCACAGTGAGGAAGAAGAAGATGCACAAGCCGAAGGACTAAAGGACATTGTTTTACATGCAATTGGTAGGATGGGGAGTAAGCGTAGATTGGATACCCTAAGTTATTTAGGACCTTGGTAGTATGGAACTAGCAAAGCTCGTTGATTGGATGATGGAGCTCAAGAAGTATTTTGAGTATGAAGACATGGAAGATCCTAGGAGATTCAAATTTGCTTGCACGAAGTTGAAGGGTCATGCATCTCTTTGGTGGGAGCATACTTAGACAAACAAAGTGCAAAGAGGCAAATCGAAGATTAAGACATGGGACGGGCTGGTTCATGAAGTTAAAGGCGAAATTCTTGCCCGTTGATTAACTTAGTTTGTTTAAGTTGCAGAACCTACGACAAAGAGAGCTCAATGTGAAGGAATCATTGAAGAGTTTTACCGACTCATTCTTCGAGCGGGACATGTCGAGGATGATATGGAGATCTCTAGATATATGAATGGATTCGCATTGCAATTCAAGATGAGTTTGGAATGATCCAAGTGTGTTCAATTAAAGAAGCGCATCAATATGCTCTAAAGGGAAAGATGCTTTAGCGCATGCAGTAGAGAGCGTTATGTGAGGTAAAGGAAAGACTATGCAAGGCTACAAATAGGGTGGTGGAAAAGGAAATTTGCGTGTCATGAAGACGAGGCTAGTTCAACACGCCACGCGGTGAAGGAACACTAGAGGACGATATGCATCCAGGGGAAGAGGAACCTTTGGGAAGGATTCAACAACACATGTTATAATAGGTGTGGAGAAACATGGCATAAATTTTTTTGAGTGCCCACAAACCTAGAGTGATGGTAAGCGGAACAACGGAACAAAGTGCGTACATTGTGCAATTTGATGAATATGATGCACCGTGTTGTGGAGCAGATCCAAAGATGGGAGAAGCACCGATGTTCAATCGCGTGTTATTGAAATCAATGAAAGAAGAAGTTGGTCTTGAGCAAAGGAAGAATTTGTTTAGAACAACGTGTAAGTTGGGAGGTAAAGTTCGCAGTTGATAGTAGATAACGAAAGCATTGATAATTTGGTCACTTGGAGATGGTAGATAAGTAGGGGTTGAAGATGATGAACATCCTAATGCCTACAAGGTTTCATGGTTGTAAAAGGGACACCAACTGTTGGTGATTGAGCAATGTCTACTTAAGTTCTAGATAGGGAGATGAATTGATGCGAGACATCACGCCTATGGATGCATGTCATGTGCTACTTGGAAGACCGTGGTAGTTCAATCGGAAGGCACAACATGATGGCTGCACAAACACCTACAAGGTGGTGAAGGATGGAAAAGAGTACACTCTAAATCCAATGAAGGATAAGGGTGAGGGAGAGAGTAGGGACCTAAGGTTCTATTGCTATTATGAGGGAAGCAATTCTTCAAATGAAGTGAAGCGTAACAATGCATGTTTTACGTTGATAGTGAAACTCACGCACAAAAGAGTAAGTACAGTACAACATTGGAGAAAGATGAATCAATGCTGCGAGAAGTGACAAATATGTTGGGAGAGTTTTGCGAGGATAATTTCTAGTGTGTTGCTTGAAAGATTATTGCATGTGAGGAATATAAGTCACCGCATGGATTTGATTCCAGGATCAAGATTGTTGAATAAGACAACTTATAGGATGACACCGCAAGAGAATGTGGAGATACAAAAGCACGTTTAGAAATTATTGGATAAATAATTGTTTAGAGAGAGTGTAAGCTCCTGCGCAAGCACTCAACAATTCTAGCGTTGCCAAGAAGGGTGGTGAGTGGCTTATGTACAAATTCCAAAGCCATAAGCAAGATCACCATCAAGTATAGGTTTCCATTGCCGCACATTGATGACATCATGGATTGTTTGAGTGGTGCAAAGTATTTCAATAAGATTGATTTAGGAGTGTATACCATCAAATTCACATAAGAGAGGGAGATGAATGGAAGATTGGTTCAAACACAAGAAGGATTGTTTGAGTGGCTTGTAATACCATTTGGATTGAGTAGTGCACCGAGTACTTTCATGAGATTGATGAATGAAGTCTTGTAACCATTTTTGCAAAAAAAATTGATCTTGTACCTTGATGATATTTTGATATTCAACAGACACAAGAAGAGCATTTGTTGCATATATGGCAAGTGTTGCAACGGTTGCGGGATAAGAAGTCGGTAAATTTGAAAAAGTGCATTTTTTATGCGGGAAGAGATTGTGAATTTGGGATCTATGATTTCCACCGCAGTTTGAAGATGGATCTAGAGAAGGTCCGTGCGATAGTAGATTGACCATTGCCGTGGAGTGCTTTTGAACCACGTAGTTTTCATGGTTTGGCTAGTTTTTACCCCAAGTTCATTAGGAACTTTAGTGGAGCATGCACATCAATTACAAAGGCCAAGCAAGGAGATAAGAAGAATTTTGTCTGCAGCCTAAGTGCAAAGAACAATTTCAAGAGTTGACGCGGAAGGTGACTGAACAACTAGTATTGGCATTGCCTGATTTTGCGAAGGTATTCTAGGTTTTTGTGATGCTAGTGGCAGTTGGAATATGTACACAAAGAAGAAATGATGAGAAACCAGAATGCACACATTATCATTGTGTGTCTATCATTTTATTAGGAGAGAGATGATTACAAAATGGTTGATTTGGTTACAACCATTTATTAGTTCATGCCTAACTATTATTAAGCTTACGACTAAATTATAAGTCTTATTTTAATCTCCTCTTAAGACTTACACTGTGGAAAGAAGATAGAAGTACAATCTTCGAGAAGGTTTTGTTTTAAACGGTTCTTAGACCAGGTAGAACTCCATCAAGTTGCCTCCCTAACCCTCGTAAAGGTGTAGTTCCCAAGTTGAATTTCCGAGTTCCCGATTCCACCTCCCGAACTCCCGAATTATAGAATGTCCCGAATTGTTGGACAACCCTCCATGCTGAGCTACTCCCATAGTGCTCCATCATATCGCCTCATTACCTTTGTAAGGGTAAATTCCTGAGATCCATAGACCACCTAACTATTCTGGGCAACCATCCATGCCGAGTGTTACCTACACCGGATCCCTTACTATCTTCAAAACATTGACTTCTTAGATTACGTATAAATCTTCTTCTTCATCAATAAAATCTTCAAGTAAATTTAGCATTTGGTGGATTGTCAACAAAGGCCACATTTGCTTCTTTTGTGTTATCTTTGAGTTTGCCTTTGAGAACATCATTAGCTTGACCGCGACATTCGAGCATATATCACCTCTTTTCTTCCAATAATAACATTCAACTTTCCTGGTGTCTTTATATGATTTTTTGTGATTATTTCTCATGTGGGAGTATAGTGCACTTTCATGTGAAGAATTACCTTCTATATTGTTTGCAGTTCTTTTTCTTCAGCCAAGAGAGCTGAAATCATATCTTCTAGGCTTTGTGAAGGCATTTGACTGAGAGTAAAAATGACATTGCTATATGAAGAAGGCAAACTGTTTAACAAAATGGCTTTGAATTTTTGCCATCTACTAGGGTTTTAACCTCTGCTAATTGTCTGAGAAGCGATCTCAGATTATTTATATGATTGGGCATATTAACATTATCAACCATCTTAAATCAAAAGAGTTTAAGCTTTAAAGAAAATTTAGTGTTCACAGCTTTTGCCCCAAACAACCTATTCAAGTTATCCCAAATTTCTTTGGACGATTTGTCTAAATCTATATGGAGTTTAGAATCAAAAAGAGCAAGCCCGATTATAGCTTTCGCTTTATCATTGTAGCTTTCCAACTCTAATAATTTGGCAACATCGACGGGTTTTGTTTCTTTTTCCACTAACAATACACCACAAATTTGTGTTCATTAACTGCATTTGGATTTTAACCTTCCAAGCATGGAAATTGAAACCAAAATATTTGTCTATTGGTAAAGAAAACTCCATTTTAAAAAAAGAAATAACTAGGGTTTGCTTTTGCTTGTAGAAATATTTTAGAGAAATCAAAGAGTTTATTGAATCTATTTACTTGAAATCGGTGGATTGTGATTTTTCCATGCCCTTGTTGGGATTAATTACCGTCAAATTCACGATTGTAAAAATGACTTGCTTTCAATGGTAAAAACTCCCACCCATGCCTTAGTTCGTACTCCTTTTTAGTGTTTGTTGTGACCTTTTGAGTGCCCTTTTTAACTTCTTTTATGCCCTTTTGAACAATGTTTAAAATCTTTTATATGCCCTTTTCACGACAAGATATTGTGCCTTTTGTTTGCGATTGGATATTGTTTTTGCAACCCTTTCGTGATTGTATTACATCTAAACAAAAACGTGATTGGTAGATTTATTTTGTTCTTTGAAAATTCGCCTAAACAAAAAAATGCAACCGGGTTTCAAATGGTGGCTATAAATCAAGTAAACTACTCTCGTGATTTCGCAAGCCCTTGCGACTTTGCTTTATTTTTCCCTTTGATGATAGCGTATCTTGTGCCCTTGAATATGAACCATAAAAATCCTCCTCATTTTGCAGATCCCTTTGAGCACCAAGGGCTCTAATACCAATGTTGGAAAATGTGCACAAAGAAGAAATGAAGAGAAACCGAGAATGCACACATTATCATTGTGTGTCCATCATTTTATTATGAGAGAGATGGTTACAAAATGATTGACGTGGTTACAACAGTCTATTAGTTAATACCTAACTAATATTAACCAACTACTAAATTATAAGTTTTTTATTTTAATAGTGGTATAACCATTGGTGCAAAGTTGAGTTAAGGGGAAGACCAATAGCTTATTTTAGCAAAAAATTGAATTATGCGAAGTATATTGTGTATAATGAGGAGGTCTATGCAATTGTGCAAGTGTTGAAGAAGTGGAGACACTACTTATTGCCAAAGGAGTTTGTGCTTTATATACTTATCATCAAGCAATAGTTAGGGAAAATTGAATCGAGACATATGAAGTGGGTAGAGTACATACAAGGATACGCTTATGTGTTGAAGCATAGGAGTGGGAAATCTAATAAGATTGCTTGTGTTGAGTAGGTGCATATTTTGTTGTGAGAGATGAGAGTGGAAGTTATTGGTTTTGAATCCGTGGAGTTGTATGCGCAAGATGAAAACTTCGAGGGGAGCATGGGAAGCATGTGCAACACTTCTTGCAGTGTTGATAGGACCCCTTGGTTAGACTATTTTGTGCGGGAAGACCTATTGTTCAAGGGCAAACAATTATGCATCTCGAGATGAACAATACAAGAGAATTTGGTGAAAGAGAAGCACAATGTTGGATTAGCAAGGCACTTTGGATTGGATATGATGTTGATGCAACTAACAGAGAGTTACTTTTGATTTGCGGATGTTTGTAGATGTGTGCAAGCTCTTACAGGAATGTAGAGTGTCTCAACTAAGGGAAGCTCTTAAAATGCAAGGTTGTGTAATGTACAAATGAAAAGAAAAGAGAAGTTGAATTTCAAGTTGGAGATTTGGTCTTAGCCCATTTGCAAAAGGAAAGATTTCCTTAGGGTACCTACAATAAGCTCAAATGGAAGAAAATTGGACCATGTAAGGTGTTGAAAAAGTTTGCAAAAATGTGTATGAGATTGAATTGCTGACAGGTATTGATATCTCGAACATATCCAATGTGGCAGATTTGTATCCATATAGGCTAGGGAGTTGTTGAGGATTCTATTATAGATGATGTCGAGGTGGAGTGGAGACAACAAATGCTAGAAAAGGTGTGTGAAGAGGCAAAAAGAGTAATTAACACTAGGATCGAGCAAATACACAACAAAGAGTATCTGATCAAGTGGAAAGGAAAGGATATTGAAGATGCAATGTGGTCGAGTGCTACAAATGTCACTTGACACGTGATTCTAGAAGACCAACCTACTTGAGCAGGAGCTTAAGTTTCCAAAATTACCTGAGTTGTATGATGCGGGAGTATCGGGTTCACAGACTATCATGTATCAACCAAAAATAGTTGAGTTTAGAGTAGTAGTTTGTGTTGCATTTTGTGTTAAGGGTGTATTGTGTAAGTCCATTGCGCAACTGCAAGCAAGCCATACAAGTCTATTGTGCAAGGCACGCAAGCTGCACAAGTATATGGAGGTCTCACAAGCACATGCAGAAGCCGCAAAACACTAGTAAAGTTGTAAAGGTCTATTGAAGCCGCGAAACACCACGGAGGCTGTGTAAGTCTGGAATCGCGCAAGCCTAAGGGAAACTATGGGCTATTACAAGTTTGTTTTGGAAGCCACAAAGTAATGAAGGATGTTGTTTGAAGTTGTGATTGTTTTGGAGAAGCCAACTAAGGCTTGTGATGGGTTCTTTGGGGCTTATCTTCATAATTTTCCATAATTTTAGGAGTTAGTAATGTAGCATTAGATGGCTTGTATGCCTATATAAACAAAGCTCAATTGCCTTAGGAAGGAGAGGAGGAACTCAAAGTAGATCATAGTTAGAGAGTAGGATGTGAGCTTAAGGCTCAACACAAAGTATGATTGTAGTGATCTAATATGACACAACTACATTGTTGGCCATCGGTCTGTGTGTGCTAGCTATTCCTCTAAGAATATGCTTAAAGCTTGTTGATGTGTTTTTGCTGTTGATTTGAATTCTGTGTTATTTCATATATCTTTGTATGTTTTACGTGCAAGATTTTGAGGGCTGCGTGGTCTAAGGTGGCTCTTCATTAAACACCCTAACCACGTCTGCATCACTGTACTACTTTGTTGATGTGGCACTTCTCTTGGACTTCACTATAATTTGTTGGAATAGCTGACTTGACAAATTGCATAAATATCCAAAAAATTGGCCCAATGACACTCAAAGACATGTTGGCCAACTCTACCCAAATTTGGGATTTTTCTTTAAATCTTCAAAAGTTCCACCTTTGCCATATGGCTGGTTCGGAACCAATCGGATGATCCATGTGAAATGGCATGCCAAACAAGTGCAAGGTCACAATACCACAATTCTAACCGCCAAGTGAAACTGCCAACACACAACTGCCAATCACCGATGCCTCAACACCAAATAAGGGTCTGGCAGGAGATCAAATCCCCAACCTACTAGCCTAGTGCTTTTGTGCACCCTACGCGCTAGCCAAGTGGGCAAAGTTCGCAGCAAACCCCTAAATGGTTATGTTGGGTTTTGAGGAAGCATGGCTCGAATTGTTGCCACAGTTCGTGCCTTCAATCCTGCGAGCACCTCACTGCAGCCCTATTGCGTTTTCCCTCTTCTCTCTGATCCGACCTCTGTTCCTTATGCAATGGTTGTCTATACGACCAATCGCTAATATGATCGCTCGCTATCATCAGAGACCATCAAACTTTGATTGCAAACTTGAAGGTGCAAACAAAATAATTATGTGATGATTAAAAAAATGGGACACTATTGTTTTTCTGCTCAAAAATGCAATGAGATCTGGAGAATGCTGCACTTGAACAAGACTTCCTTTAGCAACCTTACTTCTATATAGACAAACTCTTGCTCTAGGAGAGCTATGTAAACCCATCTCTCTCTGATTGAATTTCCATTGTTTACAAACTCTTCAAAGAGTTATGATCTCACATCAAAATTTGTTGAATTTATTCTCTTCTTTAGGAAAACAACAGTTTCTAGAGGAAACAAATTGTGACTCAAGTCTCAACATCTTGTGAGATATCGCTACTCCTTTGTGCATCCTCGTAGCAAACGACAAGAACCTAGGGAGTCTTGAGGTCTAAGCTATGATATCATGTGAAGTTAATGACACATGTCTAGAATCGAACAAATATAAAATTCCACAAGTAAAGAATTGAACATAGATGTGCAGTGCTGTCGAAAGACACCCAAAGAAGAATAATATCACAATATATAATTCATATGTGGAGGGGGCCTATATATTTAGGGGCTCAACTGATCATGTCATCTGCTTGATGGTCGGGTTCAGGTCATTTCTCAATCAACAGGGTCGATGGACGGATAGGTGGAAGGCATAACCTCTATCTGTAGACTATCAACAAGGTACATAAGGGTAGGCTGATCCATAAAAGACACTAACCCCCATCTATATAAAGCACAGTTACACATTAACCTACACAACCAAATGGGACACAACAATCATTTGTAATTCAAAGAGATTTGACAACATTGCTTTTACGTTCTAGTATAGACTGCTGTGCCCTTCATAATCGGGTCATGATTTTTATCCACCACTTTCACCTGTTTTCTTAGACCACCTGTCGTGAGAGTTTTGGTGTAGTTATAGATCACCACTCCAAATTTAAAGACATTGTTTTTGGCCTGAGTGAAATCTAGGTCCTAACCAAACTTTCCCCAAAATCAGAAGCACTTTGACTTTTTTCTTTCCACTACGGGGCCATGAATCAGATCCCCTCTACAGACTTTATTTCACCAACACTTCATCTTCATGGGGATAAAACCTTATGATGGTTTTCTTCCCATTGCTTGTGGGCTTCATCTCTCGAGGATTGCTTTTTGTTTTAGAGGACCTGGCCTCAATCCAAGCTGTCTTTGGTCTAGACACTACAGTTGGCCAAACTGCAGGAAGGATAGCAAAAAGAACAAAGGCCTGAGGAGGAGGAGAGCTTAACTAACAACACTAGCGCCAAAATTGTTGAACGCTCGTAGCATGAAACAAAATCATCTCAAAGCCCTCCATTTGTCAGGTCGTCCTAATTAATGAGAAGACAAAGCTTGATTAGGTCAATGACATCTGCTGTTTCTGTATTCTATTTAATTATGCAATGACTTGCATGAAGAGTCGTCATCGCCTATGCAAGCGAACCTGCCACTATATTAACTTTCCTGTGTTTATAACCAACAACTATTTCTTGGAGTGACAACACCATGCTTCTGATGTCACTAATTAGAGACCTTAATCTCCAAGTCTTAGGAGAACTGCAACTATCATTTTAAGGAAATTACCAAGGAGATTAGAGCCTATTTCGATGAAAAACAATGGAAAATCCGCTTGCATTGCCATCCGCATTTCTTTCTTGATTCGAAGGATTCTGCAAAATTATTGGTTTGCACTCCAAGGCCTCTTGCAAACCAGATAATAAGCTCGCTTTTGCTATCTCGACAAACTCCTCCCATACCAATGCTGCGTAGGTTTTCCACAGAGGCTCCATCAGTGTCTATCTTCCAACTCTTTGAGGGAGAGGCTTGGCGGGTGGTATCCTGCAAACAATTTGGCGAATAACCTTCTTAGTTGCCCCTTTATCAAGGTTATTAACAAAAATAAGTTAGTATTGATTGACGTTTGATAATTTTCTAAGTGTAGTTGAAGGAATTCGCAGCGGTTTGTTTCCCCTAAAGATTTATCCCTCCCTTACAGTGTGTACTTTCCATTATACAACACTTTCTATCGTGATGTTTTGTTTTGTTTTGTTTGGTTAGACTTTCTACAATATATACATTTTCTTCTATTTGACATTGTTCACTACATCATATTTTATTTCAATTTGCTTTTTACCTTTAACAAGTATTGAGAGAGACTAATGGTTTTCTGCAATGATGTGCAGATTGGTTAGTAATGGCTAACATTATTGAGGGAGCACAAAGACAAGAGGATGCTAGACTGGGTAACTGTGACAAGATTGTGTCTAGGGAAAAGGCAGCTATCCCACAATTTTCTCCAGCAGCACAAGCAGAAATAATGCGAGCAGCAGAAAAGGATGATCACTATGCATCTTATGTTCACAATGCTTGCCACGATGCTTTTCGCCATGTTTTTGGTTTGTTCCATAAACCTACTTCACGAACCTTACGTTTGTTACTTGGTTTGTAATATGCCTGTTCATCCTTCTTAATATAATTGCAATGTGCACATGAAGGGTCGGTTCTTGTGTTGATGTTATATTGTACTAATTCACAACGGGCTAAAAGACGAATTAATTGCTCTTTATATCTGGACCCCCATTGATAGTTTCTTAGTAATTATCACTTTCTTTGTAGGTACAAGACTTGTTGTGGCATACCAGAATGAGGTTAGTTTAAGTTTCAAGCAATTATTATTCAAGAAATTTTAGTCGATACATAGAAATGGTAACTAAGATTGGAATTTTGCAATTTTTGTAGGAAGATATTTTCTATCATCATCATGGCTTGTGACTTAAAAATAGGCTTTGACTATTAAAATTCTCAGTTATGAATAAAAATGAAGTAGCAAAATGTTAATCAGGCTTCATTGAGAGAAGAAATTTGCTCATAAAGGAAATCTGGAAATTTGCAACACAAGATGCTAAGCAATAGAGGTTCAATTTCATCATTTGTTGATCGGGATCTCTGTGCTAGGTAAATGCCCTAAACATTGTGTGCTCAGTGTCATGAGGAATAATATGAACAATAAACATTGATGCAGAATGTAGGTATCCTATATGTGATCAGGAGCTCTTAGCACTAGTCAACATTATTTTGAAACAATGATTTTGATATATATGGACCGTAGGAAATCTATTTTCCCATAAGATGAAAAGTAATGAGTAATAGAAAATAACTCCTTATTTATTGACAAATTCAAACTAAGACACGTCCATGAACTAGAACAAGAAAAAGCAGTAGCTGAAAACCAGTAATGTCGATGTATCATAAATCTCTTAAAAAAATGACCATGTACTGGGAAATAGACTACAAAATGAGACCCTCTATTATAGAAACCATCTAAAATGCAAAATTTTATATGTATTATATCTCTCCAGTACTCCTCAGCTTCTGCCCTTTGGGATTCTTGTTCCCCCTACTTGGCTATTTGTGTTGGTGGTCCTCTGTTGTTCTGTATTTTTGTTTTTGTTCTTCTCCTTCGCAGGCCCTCTTTAGGTTTCTCTTCCTAGAACTTTCTATTGTAAACTGGTGTACTCTTGAGTCTCATTGATCTACTTTTGGTCATCCATAGACATTCATATAATTTCTTCTTTCTTTCTACCATAGACTTTCTGCTACATCGTTAAGCACTTGACAATACATTCTTAAGTAGCCTTTTCTGAATACAAATAATGAAAAATGTCATTAATGCAAAATTTACAAATCCAAAAGAATATTTTCGGTTGGTAACCTTATTACTTATTGGGTACTCGACAACAAAAAGAAAAAAATATCTACATATTTTATCTCTCGTCTACCCTGTACTTTTAAGTAGAATGTTCATATTATAATAGTGCTTGGCAGCTAACTTAGCTATCTAGTTTCATATCTTGTGGAGTGATCATATGGCATATAATCTCACACCTACTCTTAAAACCGAAAATTTCTCAGAATATTGATTGCCAAAAGTTATTGTAAGTGACATCCCTAAGTATACAAAAAACCTTTGGAAAGACATTTTTATGGTAGATGAATAAAACAAGGGACCACAAAGCCCTGGCTATAACTTGAAAAAATTGAAACAATGTTACACTACTCAGAACTGTGCAAAGACAGTCCGATGAAAACATAATGTTGTCCTTCAAACAAGATTCTTAAAGTCTGAAACAACATTGGAAAATTGAGATGTTTATAGACTTGATTTCATTAATATTTTAGTTTCTTATATGCTGATACAAAATGTCGCAGTCATCAGGAGACTATTAATGAAAGGAATTCAGTCAGTGACACCGATATTCCAAATCAAAAGTCTCCTCTAATACAAAATAGTAGGAAAAGGTATAGACAAGTTTCGTGATATTCTCTCTATCATCTCTCTAAACTTGGACTCTCTGATCCATGGCTGAGTCACTCTTGGCGAGCATTCAGATTAGGTTCGCGACTCATTGAAAATCAGGTGGACTTAAATCTACCGCCCTCTAGCAAGGTTAATAATGGTTAGACACTTAGTTACCTAAGTCTTTGGGACGGGGGTACGGAGGGACGGGGTTTCTGGGACAGCAAAAAATTTCCCAAAGTTTGGGTATGGTTTTAAAATAATACATAAAATTAATATTTCAATATTTTATTTTATTTCAATGACATTTAGGGATTTAAACTCTATTTAATGTATTTTAGGTACTTTTCAAGATTAGAATTTGATGTTCTTGAAATAACGTCTTTTTAAAAGTAAAAACATCATAAAACTTCTTTCGAAGTCCCGAAACGTTCGGGACGTCACCAAAATCTAGGGGACACTACCCCGTGTAACACCGTTAGACACCAAACAAAGCAGTCTACTAAATAGAGGATGCCTTCTGGTCTCCGAACATGGCAACCTCCCCCATTTGGATTCGTAAAATTAAACACTGATGGAGCAGCTCGAGGTAACCCAGGTCCAGCTAGTATGGGAGGGATAGCCCATGACTCTTGGGAACCCCCTATTAATGCTTAAAAGTGTCATTATATTTTGTTGCTATGTGCACAATTTGACCGAGGGATGAAATAATGGCTGAAATCATGGCTATCCAACGTGCTCTTCTGGAAGCAGCTAAATTGGGGTGTCCTAGTATTATAGTGGAATCTGACTCCAAGGTCATTGTTAATCTTCTACAAGCTCCAGAGCAACATCCTTCCAATAATTGGCTTATTGCCAAATTCAGGATAATATTAAGGTCATAGCCAGACAATTTCAAACAATCACATATCATCATGTGCCTCGGGGTCAAAACAAGATGGCAGATGCTTTGGCTAATTGGGCGTTAGATCATTCTAATTTGATCAATTTTGGCCCTGTACCTTTGACCTGGTCTCCAGAGAAACGCCAACAAATTGAGCAGATCCTTTCTTTGAAATTGCATGATGGATAAATTGCAGATATGCTATTTCTCTTCTCTTATTTGTTATTGGAAATCTAAGGATATTTCCTCGAGTATGAGTATAACTGCTTGGCATTGTAATTTGTACTTTATACTTATATTAATATAAATGTGGTGGTTTTTAAAAAAAAAAAAAAACAATGGTTAGACACCACAAGATCTTTGCTTGGAGGAATTTAACTACTCATCGTTGTTTTTCACATACTACTTTGATGACTCAATGAAATATCCCTTTCTCAAAATTAACAGGTCGAAGACCCTTAGCCCATTCATTGTTTCCCGACGACTAAGGGATGGAAAAAAAAGGGAAACTAATCCTAATAAGTTAATTAAAAGTGCATAATAATTTTATTATAAGCACTTTAATAATTTATTAGTGATAAAAAAAAAGAAAAGTCACTTTATTTTTATTTCCCCTAGAGGAAAAATGCGACCCATATAGGGACATAAAACAAGGGGTAAAGAAATATTAAATAAAGGGGAAAATATTAAATAAAGAAAAAAGAGCTGATTGGCCCTTTTAGGTGGCAAATGTGCCAAGAAAAGTTATAAAAGCAAGTCGCCATGTATGGAGAAGGCATCACTTTTACATATTTTTCTATATCTGAAATTTGGTTGAGCTATTTGCTTTCCATTTTTACCTCAAAGGACGAAAACCCTTTGAAGTGTTTGCATTAGAGGACGAAAACCCTCTATTGCCAAGGTTGAAGAATGAAAAATCTTCATCCTTTGTGAGAGGAATCTCTATTTAGGGGTTTCCATTGAGTTTCAAGGATAATTATGAAGTTTCAGCAGTGTTGAAGGCCCTAATTTGTAGATTTATATGGTTTCTAGCTAGGGTTTGAAGACACCAGTGTTGGGGCAGATTTCTACCTTCAGATTCAACCATATCTAAGGTTATCTACACCCTTGTGGGTGGAGTTTGATACATTCTAGGGCACAAGTGTCACGGATTTCATCACCAACATCTTTGTCATAATTTTGGAGGCCATATTCAACTTTGTTTCAATGGATTTGGGCTTGGAATCACTTCCTTCCGGCCATTTTTGTAAGCTGATTTTCTGCAGACTTATAATAAATTTCCAGCTCTTCTTCTTGGTCAAAAAATTTATATTTTTGGTGTTCTTGCATCTATGATAAATTCTTATTATTTTTGGCGAAGATTTGATCAAGTTTAAATCAGTTTTGAATGTCATTAATCTCTAAGGCAAGTCACATTTTCCTTAAATAATTTAGATTTGATTATTCTTTTTTAGTATATCTTCTATACACAAGCTGTTTTAGATCATAATCGTGGCTGTCCCGTTGGGGGCATAGATTGTCCAATCGGGGACATTACACTCAATCCAAGTGAATTTTTGTAATAATATTATTATTTATTCCCACCACTCCCCTCGTCACTTACCCACTCCTAGCCACCTCCTCGATTCACCCATTCCAAGTATTGATTCGGTCTTTGGAGGCCAAACTAAATACTTAGCTGCATGAATTTAGTTCTTTTGAGGTAACCTTAGTTACGAGCTATAGTCATTGGTTCCTTCGAGATTAAGTTCGACATTAGTTGTGTTGATTCGAGTCATTTGGGACTAAGCCCTTTATTGGTTCTCATTGACATTATTCATTCAGTCTAAGCTTTGATTTGAGCCGATATGTATCTAGTGTTTAAGGCTAGTCACTTAGATGAGTTGGTTGGATTTCTAAATTAGTGGTGCCTTCTTAGCATGAATGCCAAGGATGTCTAACTTTCGACGTTGTTTGGTGATAACCTTCTCGGGCACCAAGCCTTTAGGTATTTTGATTTAATATTTTATTAATGCTTAAAAGTGTCATTATATTTTGTTGCTATGTGCACAATTTTACCGAGGGATGATTTGTAACCACCGAGTTACGTTGAATTAGAACAATCACTATTGATAACACACATTAAACCATCTTTCCCCAAAGTTTATTTTAAATAAACGGGCTGGTAGGTAATGTTGTGCAATAGCATTATATTTATTTATGAATTGTGGTTCATTGATCAAAAGGAGGTTTTATTCTCTTTGATTTAGTGTAGTTTTTGCCATAAGATCTTTCCCTACTTAGGGGTTTCATACTCTTTGGGTGACTAGTATTACTTTGGAAGAGAGGTTCATGTTTGGGATAACTATATTTCATTGTTGCACTGAGAGACTCGTCTCCTACGACAAAAATGCATCTCGGAAGATTGGATCTTGTCTAGGAGACTTGTACTTGTTGGTACTCGTCTTGGAGACTTGCATTTTAGTGTTTAAAAATATATTTTGTAATCTTGACCCTAGATATGATGAGATATCAAAGATAAATATCAATATAGTTACTCTTATCTTTTGTCAACATCTAATATCTTAACTTTAAAAAGGTATTAATGTTTTTCTTAGGCTATATTAGGTTATATAATATTGTTTCCTCTAAAATTTACATATATATCTTTTTGAAATCTTTGAGTACCTATCTCCTATTTTTTGAAAAACAATGTATCCTCCCCTGTCTCATTGCACTGGTACCGGTCTCTTGGTAAATATGCTATATTTCAAAAAATTGCCTCTATATTAAAATACTTGACAGCTATAATTACTGACATGTTTGCATAATTTGGTGCTACATATCAATAAAAGAAGAGCTTAAGTGCTCATTAACAAAATTTGTACATGTAGGCTTTATGCTATAATGTCGCCGTCATCAACGAAACCTCGGAGAGATTAGAGCTAGCTTGTGCAAGTGGAGGAACTTAGGTAGGGTATTTTCCCATAAAGTTTTGTATGCAACTATGTATTTTCTTTGTAATGGTTATAATGACGATTTTCTCTTGATGAGGCCTCTTTTGTGATTTATTTTATTGGGTTTTATTGTATCTAGATGTGATTTATGAGTCTTGTATTTTGAACTTTCATTTGGTTTTGAGAGCTTTATTTGACATTTTTATACTAGTTTTTGTTTAATTTAATTGTAAAAATCATGTATTGTTATGCTATCGAATTTGGCTGGCTTTGTGAATTGTTTTGGGAGTGGTAGGGTGACATTGCTCATTGTTTCTTGAGCTTATGAGACAAGCTAATGGGCTGGTTTTGTGGAGGGTATGAACAAGTCATTGACAAAATCCCTAATTTATTTCTCTTATCCATGTTGGGTAACTGAAGTTTATCTTACCATTGGCGAGTAATCTATGTTTCGCTCACCCTTGGTGGGTAATTGAGGTTTATATTGCATCTTTATGGGTACCATTATCAAATATTATGCGAATGAGTAGTCTCATTCTCCCACTATAGTGATGCGGTGATGTTTTGTGTGGTTGATTTGTATATGTTAGTGGCATATAGAAGATCTCTATCATCACCTAACTATTGGTGTAAACTTATCAATGTCTTCTTTAGAGGAGTATTATATTTTATCCTTGTTTTACCCCCCTTCTTGCCATTCCCTTTCCATGGCAATGAAGCTTGAATGAGCTAGGGAAGGAATTGCATTCCATTTCATTTTCTTTTGTTAATTTAAGTGTTTTTTAGTGTTTTTTATTCAAGAAAGTCGGCTGTCTTTGGAGGTCATAAAAGCAAATTAAAAGACCCAAAGAAGCTTTATGAGGTTGGTCCTTCTATTTTGGCTTTGGCACAAAGGAAGGATATAAAGGGAGATCAATGACTTCATTTTCATCATCTATCTTGGCGCATTTTCTCTACACTTGATCTTTGGGCTGATTGTTCATTGTCATTCCATTTTTGGGTGAAAATCCAATTGTGTGGCTTTTCCAAGGAAGACGAAAACCTTTCTTTGTGGCTGGTTGGAGGACGAAAACCCTCCATTTTTGGGTGAAGTGAAGACAACTTGAAGACCTCTTGCAGATTTGGGCATTAGAAGATCAAAGAAGACATCTACAAGGGTTTGCATGCATTGTTGAGCTCTTCCTAGTTGGAGCGACTAGGGTTTGATAGCATTTGGGTGCCTTCTAGGGCACGAAATTCAAATTTTATGTGATATTCTGATTTGGCATAATTTATAAGGCCGGAATCTATGTTTTTGTGATTTTTGGTGGAGTATATCTATCATTTTCAGCCTTGGTTTGTGGTTGTCCTACTGTTGTTCCAAATTTAATTAATATATGTTATCTTGATTTTCTCCATTTGTTTATTGCAAATTGAATGGATAAGTGTTGTCGTACATGAAATAATTATTTAGAAGTGTTTTCAGATATTGTGCATCGTTTTATGGTGCATTTAAGCTCTTATACATTTGCCCTAGGGTTTATATATTATAGTTGAACTGCCATCATAAAATCAGATTATTTTCATTTGTTGGTGTTGGTATATTTTCAGATATGATTCTTGGGGTTTGTGGCCAAACCCTTATTTTTGGTTTTTGTCCTAGAAAGGGACATTACAGTGGTATTAGAGCTCCGATCTTCCCATCCTAGGGTTTTCATGGAAGAAGAAAAATGGTTTTCTATACTATCAAAGAAGAAGGAAAGTAAACCAGCCAAGAGAGGAGGATAATATGGCCAACCAAGATCCTACAAAGGGGAAGGACATTCAAAGAAAGCTTAGGGTTTCAAAGGGGCAGAATAAGCTCGAGGATATCAGCCCTTTTGGATTTCCGTGATGCCCTATCATTTTCCGAGTGTAGGATGAGAAAAAGATAATGGGCATCGTAGCTCATCCGGAGCTAATAAGGCATGCACAACCTTTGGGAAAGATATCCCAACCCTAGTGGAAAAGAGCCCCATCTTGTTCTTCCAAGGAAGAGGCTACGGAGCCATCAAAGTGAGCAACTCCCATCGGTTCAAGTAGAGTATAGCAGCTCTCCTGAGAAGTTCCGAAGATGCCCTATCTTTTGCGAGAGTTTTGTGAAGTTGGAGAGGGAAAGAGTTGGAATTGGCAGAAGTCAAAACCCCAACCCCAACCCTCTTGATAAGAACCCCACACTCAAGGGTGTGGACTAGTTTTGCATAAATAAGGGCTTGATGGTAGAGGGTTATTAAGTCCACATGACGAATGTTTGAGCTTCAATAGTCACACACATTGATGCAAAAATCAGATCTACATTTTGAGAGAAATGGAACCATGAAGGATGAAGAATTGGCCCTTATTCCCATCATTGTTCGAAGAGTCAACAATATGAGGTAATTATTGATCATTGTTTGGCTAATACTGATAATATTTCAGCGTGTGTTGAATCCAGGATTGAAAGGAAGGTGATGAACAAGTAGGGGAAGTGAAAGGGATGGTTGAAACCCATTTCTCAAGGAGACGTAATAACAGTCAGCTTGTTGGTTTGTTTATAACAACAATCAATAAAGAGCCAAAAGATGAAAGTTTGATGCATGAGCCTAGAGAGGAAAGGGAAATCATGGAGCATGAGTCCCAAGGTAAAAGTCCCTTAATATTTAATGATATTTCATTGGCTTCTAATGGGTGTGTGTGGAAAAATGTTGAAAGAAACCAGATTTGCTTAAGGGTAAAAAGGATGCATTGGAAGAAGAAGATATCCACCATACTAAGAAGGAAGAACCATCGCACACAACTCATAATGATGGATCAGCTTTTGGGAGCCCTAGAAGCACCCACCACCATTGCCAAAGTTGATTCCTTGACTGATTTTCCGGACAGCCCTATGAAAGCTCAAGAGAATGGAGAAATTGCCAAGCAAGAACCAAGCGAAGTGGAAGGTAAAGAAATTTTGGTTGTTAATGATATTCCCTTGATTTCTAATGGTTGCATGTGGCAAAATACTAGGGGATCTTGGAAGCATGAGCAAAAGGATGAAGGGAAGCATGAGGAGCAAGATAATGAAGAGAATGTTGGAGATAGCCCAAGCAAGTCTCATGGGATAAAAGGAATTGAGCATATTGGGGATGTCCAAAGGTATGGAGGTGTTCCAAAATCATTGCTTTCTTCTACACCAATTCAGTTTTGTTGTCTTGAGCCATTTGATGAAAAGAATAACAATATGTCATTGTTGAGGCTCCATTGTAAACCATGGCAAGGGGCTGTACATTTGGATCAACAAGCTGAAAATGGGGTTATAAGTGGAGAAAAATCTGAATACTAGGAGGAAAGGTCAAGTGGAGCTTCCAAGGGAAGTTGTTATGAGGTACACCCATGAAACAAGGACATATCAGGTGCCCATGACCACTTTCAGTCTGCTGTAATTTTCAGACCAGCAACTAATGGTAAGCCATATGATATTTTATTTGGTCATGACAAGAGTCTATTGCATCACTATTTATCATTGTCATGCTTGGGTGATCATAACTATGCTAATGAGGTAAAGGAGCAAGGTTGGGAGAAGACTCTTTGCCAAGGACTCATTATACATCTCCCAAGCAAAGCCTATGAAGTGGGTTTTTATGACAACCCAAGGATGATTAAGAGAAGAAGAGGTATGATGAAGAGTTACATAGATTGCCTACATCCTTGGAATCCAAGTAAACCCTTGAAGCTCAAAGAAGATGAAGGTAAAGATTTCAGTTTTGATTTTTCCTCTCTTTGCTTATGGAAGGGAAGGAATTTGATGAGTTTGTATGAAGCAGGGAGAATTCTAGCATGACATGTTTGAGGCATCCTAAGCTTGATAAGAATTCTGATTTTCTTTTCTATATATTGCTAACCCATGGTTCCATGAATGAACCAAAAGAAAAATGGGAAAGGGGAACAATTGCGAAATTTTGAGCTGAAACTTTTGCATATATGTTACACATGACCCCAAGAAGAGGTATGAATTTTGTTTTGACTTTCTTCTTTTAAGTTTAGCTGAGGCACACATTATTTTTGGGGGTCAAGAGGTCCAAATTTTTAGAGAAAATTACCCTCAAAGTTCACAAGGTGTTGGGATTTCACTTTCCAATTGATGAAATCAGAATTCATGGGAGTATTGAGCAAGGGAAGGCTAATTCTGAGTTTTTCAGCCTATGTAAGACAACTTTCCGTCCCTACATTACTCATGAATTTGTATTTCTTCATAAGATTTCAGATTGGTAGTTATTATGCCATGGTTATAGGGCTGAATTTGCAAAAATCAGATTGGGGACTGCCATTAGCAGCCATGAACAACAGTGAATTTTCATTTTTGAAGAGCATTCCATCACCGGTTGATATAGGAAGAAGGTTTCAGCTGAAAGGAGGGAACAAATCTGATTTGATAGCCTCAAATTGGATAAGATTCCATGTGAATTATGACTATGGTAAAATGTTTTCAGCCCCTCCACAATCTGATTTGTATTTGGAGATATCTCATCAAGATGAGTATGCATCTATTCCTTGCTTTATGATGGAAACTACATCAGTTTGCAGGATTTTTGTACAAGTAAGCATGCAAAGAAAGGTGATATCATTGTTGTTTTTGAAGTTGAAGATGATGAAGACTTCCATGAAGAAAGGGGCAGTAGAGGTATGAGTTTGTTTGGGTTGAAGCTCCTTCATTTAACAGGCACAGGATCCAGATTATGGGAGCACTACAACATGTTCCTTTACTTTGATATGATGATACTTGGTGCATGTGGAGTTTGCAATTGCTTGGGGACAAGCAATTTTGGGAAGGATTAGCTCGCATTTCTCAAATTTGACAAATGCGAAGGCCCGTCCAATCAGATCTAAGCACGAGCAACAGATTGACGAGTTCGACAACTGTGGAAACGTGGAGCTTTCTCATTTGCTTGCATTTCGCAGTTGTCAATGGATATCAAATAAAAGACTGACAACGTGATGGCGTGGAGCTTTCTTATTGGCTCACACTTCGCAATTGTCAGAGGAGACTATTTAAAGTCTAACAACGCATTAAGGTGTGGAGTTTCCTCATTGGCTAGTCTTTTGCGAATGTCGAGGTCGGGAATCAAAGGGATTGACATGTGAAGGCATGGAGCCTTCCCATTGGCTCACATTTCACAAATGTCAGTCGAGGGGTGAATTGAAGAAACGTGGTCATTTCTTATTGGCTCGCATTTCTAAGGGTCTGACAAGGTCTGAAATGCGAAAGAGCGTGGAGCCTTTTCATTGGTCCACGTGTCACGGAGACTGACAAAGGCAAAGGACAACCTGACATCCGAAGGAACGTGGTGAAGTTCTATTGGCTCGTATTTTCATAAAGGCAATCCGGAAAAGGTGAAAAGAAAGGACATATGGCGAGTGGAGAAGTAAAGCCCGATATTGCGACCCAATAAGGGGATGGCACTTGGCAAAAGGCAAAGCAAGTACACGTTGGTAGAGGCCAATCCCGAACCAATCAAAGGCTGCCATGTGTCAAATTCCTGTGCCTCCCGATGACAAATCTTCAAATAGCCATATCTTTCGACCCCAAGCTCTAAATCAGATAAATTTTATATCATTGGAAAGCTCTCATCGAGCTCTTCAATTTGACATCATCAAAATCTGATTTTGGTGGCTTTTGGTAGGTCAAAATGGAAAACACGACTTTCAAAGGCAGGAGAAGACTATTTTTGCACGCAAACATCAAGCGGTCACAGACTCCAGACTTGATGAAGCATGGCTCTATTTGCTTCTACAGGACGGAATTGACATAGTAATGGCTCTGTGAAGTGCCCATGTGCTTTGCAGAGGTCTTTAAGACAGATTGTCGGTGGTGAAGATTGAAAAGCCGTCCCCCTCTTCTCTCTCCTCTTCTCTTTTCCTTCTCTTTCATTCGAGCTATATATTGTAAAAATCTTTCATTTTTGAAAAGATGGATATTCAAAAATTGTAATGGAACTCTATAAAATTTGTTCCAAAGCAGTTTTGAGCTATCAAACCTCCATTTTGGGCTTGGCAATGTGTTTTTTTGTGCCTTCCTCTGCAATTGTAATGGTCTGTGCATCTTTTATTGCATAAAATCTGTTTTATGGCACATCTTATGCTCCGCCTCTAGCTCGTTTTATTTGCAACCTTGCCTCTCTTTACTTATTGCATTGTGTTGTGCATGTATTTCTCCTTGCCAGTTTATTTTTGTTGTGTTTCATGTGAAAACAGATGGTAAATGAAGCTTTGGGTTTGTGTCACTTATGTCTAGCCTCTCCCTTCTTCATTTCTTTCTCTTTCTCCCTCACTATATAGTGTCTCTCACCCCTTTTCTGGTGCTATCACCACCTTTTAGCTTAGGATTTCCCTTCCATGCATCTTTCTAACCCTCTCTCTCTCTCCTTGGTCCCTTGGCATGGTTAGTTTAGGATTAGTTAGTTGCATTTTCCTTTCTAGGAGTAGGAGTAGTTTAACATTAGATTAGGAAGAGGAACCAACCTTCTCTGGAGGTCTATCTCAAGTAGCAAGTCCCACAACTTGGAGATAGTACCCATGTTACCCAATCACACCGTGAGCTCAAGCACACACACTTGTAAATCGGAGGGTGTTGTGATTCGGTGATACAGAGCCTAACAATGGACTTCTTGCCATTCCCTTTTCATGGCAATGAAGCTTGAATGAGCTAGGGAAGGAATTGCATTCCATTTCATTTTCTTTTGTTAATTTTAATGTTTCTTTTAGTGTTTTCCTCTATTTAAGCAAGTCGGCTGTGTTTGGAGGTCATAAAAGCAAATTAAAAGACCCAAAGAAGCTTTATGAGGTTGGTCCTTCTATTTTGGCTTTTGGCACCAAAGGAAGGATATAAAGGAAGATCAATGACTTCATTTTCATCATCTATCTTGGCGCATTTTCTCTACATTTGATCTTTGGGCTGATTGCTCATTGTCATTCCACTTTTGGGCAAAAATCCAATTGTGTGGCTTTTCCAAGGAAGATGAAAACCTTCCTTGTGGCTGGTTGGAGGATGGAAACCCTCCATTTTTGGGTGAAGTGAAGATAACTTGAAGACCTCTTGCAGATTTGGACATTAGAAGATCAAGGAAGACATCTACAAGGGTTTGCATGCATTGTTGAGCTCTTCCTAGTTGGAGTGACTAGGGTTTGATAGCATTTGGGTGTCTTCTAGGGCACAAATTGCAAATCTGATTTTATATTCTGATTTGGCATATTTTATAAGGTAGGAATCTATATTTTCATGATTTTTGGTGGCGATTATCTATCATTTTCAGCGTTGGTTTGTGTGCTTTGCTGCTGTAATTAGAACAATATATATTCGCTGATTTTCTCCATTTATTGTTACCAAATTGGATGGATATTGGCCGTGCTTGAATTAATTATTTAGAAGTATTTATCAGTTGTTGTGCATGGTTGTATGGTGAATTCTAAGCTCTTATACAGTTCGCCCTAGGGTTTTGAAGGATATTACAGCTGCTGTCATAAAATCAGATTATTTTCATTTTTGGTGTTGGTGTATTTTCAGATCTGATTCTTGGGGTTTGTGGCCAAACCCATATTTTTGGTTTTTGCCCCTAAAAGGGACATTACACTGTGTGGATTTGGACCCGTGGGCATAGGGGTTAATTAGGGTCTCCTACCTTATGATATCAAATAGGTTGGGAAAAGAGCAACTTGTCTCTACATTTGGAATTACTTTTGATTTGGCAAAAATGCATAAACTTGTGACCCATGGACCTTTCTTTTTGGCAATGTTGTTATGTGATCCACTTTGTGAGTAATGATTTGTTGTAAGGCCTTGCGATGCGGCATGGACCTTATGTATTTTACTCTAATTGGATAGTATGTTGTACCTTATTATTACTAATTACATGATTTGATAACCAACATTGTTATGTTAATGATTGTATTGTTGAATTTAGTTTGTATTTTAGTGACTCTCTTTAGTTATGTTTAGTTGACGGTTGTGATTAACTTACAATTGTTGAGTCTTCTCTCAGGTAAGGGCATTGTGTAGCAGGTCCTCCTTGTATAATACTACCTATACAATACAAAGCTGCTACTACTATCACATACTTCTATGATACATTGTGGTATGTATTTACTATTCTGTAATTGATGTTCCCTTGGTAGTGTAGTTTGTATAACAATTTTTTTTGGCGTTGTTGCTTTTATGAAGTCGTGTTAGGCTATTGTTGGGTAGAAGCGAATCTCAATCAACAAGAACCATTGATGGTGAGGCTATACATTATCCAACAAGATCTCTCGTGCCGAATGTAAATGTGAAGTGTGACAATTTTTTTCAATGGTATGAAGAGAAGTGTCATCAAGAAGAAGACCAACATCATACGGGAAGTGTCTACTTGATTACCGGAACAAGAAGTAGAGCGAAAAAGGTTGCGACATGCAACCAATTCTAAAACCCATCAAGAGAGGTACAAAGAAAATTGGAGGCTGAAGAGAAAGCTAAGGCCAAAGCGTAACTACTAGTTAGAGTTGAATCCAAAACCAAGAAAGGGTTTAATTGGAACCGTGGACCCTATGCCTTTCATGAGTAAGAAATGGATGTAGATTGCTAGCCAATGGCCTCTTCTGATGGAAGTGTGGACGTTGTCAACTAGGATGTGTTGGAGGGTGCTGCTGAAGAATCAAGTGTGTTGACCCCATAAAAGCCACACCAAATGACTAAGTATGGTACTACATGAGTGAAACGTGTGCAACACCAAAAGCCTTCTTAGTTTTGTGCAACTACAAAGAAGATAACCTCTGTGAACACCTACATGCAATACTTATTTTGGGAAGAAGTCACGTGGAAAGCGACTAGTGGAAGGAGTTGATAAGAGAAGTATGTGGGTGATAAGTGACCAATTATGCAAGAATGCACATGGAGAACTTCTAGAAGTTTGACAACTGGAACCAAGTGTTAGCTTGCAGGAAAAGGGGTTTAGGAACCCTATGAATAGCCCCATGGATTGCTCATTTGATGGACGAGGATCCAAAATTGAGGATTGAGAAGAATTCAAAGAGGATACACGAACATGTTCTATAGCACAATATTCAGCTCTTGTTTTTTCGGATAGTTGAACGTGCAAATGTCTTCACAAAGTCACTTGCACGAGATAAATTTGAGGCATTCAGAGAATCACTCTCTGTTCATTGGAGACCATGATGAATTAAGGGGGAGTGTTAGGAATAAATTAATTCATTATTAAAATAAATGTAACGTCAAGTTGTTGTGCTATAAAACAACTTTATGTAGGTTTTATCATACTTAGTTGTTTGGCTATGTTAATCTAGTGGCGGTTCCATTAGTTGCTATGATCATTTCTCACCCTATGCTATAGGGATTTTTACAAGCACATGTTTTATAAATAACTTTGTAATCATTTTCATGAGCTAAATAAAATTATTGTTGATTCAAGCTTTGGGATGACCGATTGTGCAATGTTCAAAGTGCAATGAGTGGGTACATTTCATAAGAGATTGTCGTACAAATCAAAATAACACTTTGAACTTCTATGTAGATGGTGTGGGCACGATGACTATAATGATTGCAATTGTTAAAAGTAAGAAAACATCAACAAGATTGACACACTTGAGAATGAGGTTATGGATATCATTATAGCATAAGCAAAGAAAGCTAATTACCTTGATCCATGTACGAACAAGAAAAAACTAGTCGAAGGGTGGAAGTCAAGAGAGCATGGTTCAAGAACAATGGTAGTCACATGGACATAAAAGTGCAATGACAAGCAAATTTGAGTTTGACAAAGCTATTGAGAGAAAATTTGTGAAGGCCAATGTACTTGTGAATGTAGTTTATCTAATGCAAAGCATTCGGAACTCACAAAAAGATGTAACTACTAAAATACAAGGCATTGGCCTAGCAAGAAGAAAATTAGTGTCAGATGGTGCAGCATCGGGTGACGGGGAGAGTGAGAAGCAGAATAGTGAGCCCGTAGTCTAGCCCCCCATATTCAGGTGATCAAGTGATTGATCCTATATGCTCTTGACAATGAATCTAGTGTGACAATTGACATTCGTGCATGTGGAACTCCGGGAGGAATTTAACAAATACTTATTTTGATTGCTATTCTAGCATGAATGTTCTACCAAAAGATACTCGGAAGAGTCTTGGTAAGCCTACTATTTGACCACCGGCCTCCCAATTGGCAAGAGCCGATCAAACACGTTACAAAGGTGTGCGAGTTCTTATGGCTCAAAAGGTAAATTATTGGCACCCAACCTTGTATACTAAATGTTGTAATCATCTTGTTCAGAAAGAAGGTATATGATGCATTATTGGATCTGATTTGGTTGATAGCCACCGAGGCCGACCATAATTGGAAAAATAATCTTCTCTCTATTGCAAATAAAGGCCCTAGGTATGTAATAGAGTAGTAGAAGCATGTAGTGAGTGAGGAAGCAGCATCATGCCTCTTAGACTCGGACTCCAAAGAAGAATGCTTTGTAGATGGGAACCCAAACATGTTGGGGCCGAACAATGAAGGGGTCCTTGAGTTGCAATTATGCTTCGACGATGAAACAAACTCCCTCAACAGTTTGTTCCATTGGTAGATGGACGACTATCAAGTGCTCTAGTAGAATTGGAATAGAATTGAATTTAAGGAGATAACTGAAGAGGCTTGCAAAGAGATGGCCATAAATGGAAGTTGGCGAGGCCAAGTCCTTATGAAACATAAATGTGACAATTAGCCTATTTGTTTGGGTTCACAAAATACAACGTTAGTGATACAAAGTTTGATGATAGGTTGCCCTGCCAGTTTGAAAGTATATCCAGTATGAAGTTCACAAAGCTGGTTACAATGAGCATGGATGTGGGGTCTAAGGATAAAATTGCAATGAAAGGTGAAGTATGACTTATTTTTGAAGTATGATTGGATGCACATATGCTTGGTCTAGATGAACAGAGTTGTGACACATTGAACAAGCAAGGCTAAGTTGAGGAAGAGTAAGTATTGTTGTAACCAATGCTTATAGCGCTTGAATTTTAAGTCGAGGGCACGTGTTAAAAAGATGGAGGAAGCATGAGCATGATAAATATTTAAGTCACAAAAATTTCACCTCAAGGGTGCTAATATTAAAAAGTAATGGTTGATGGGAAGTACAACCAGGAAAAATTTAAATTAATTTTGCTATGGTCATTTAAAATTCATAAAGTAGTGGATAACAATGTAGTGCAACTAGAGCATTTGGGTGGTTCGATGTGTAAATGTGCAGTGAATTGGTTCAACTTAAAATTATATCTGCCAAACTATGTTACCAGGGTTTGTCCCCCTCCTGTACCCTGCCTGATACGTATCCGGTATGGAGACGTGCAATTACGGGTACAGATCCGCCGTGGATACGACAGGGTACGCCCCCAGTGCGTTTTGACATACCCTGCCATATCCGTGTGAACCCGCAGGTTTGGACGGCGGGGGCCCAAAATAATGTTTTTTTAATTTTGACTTGGTTTGGGTACGGGTTCAATACATTCGACAAAAATCCTGTTTTCATTATGCTTGATTGATGTTGATATTCTGTTACAAAGCTCTTATTTTGGTATAGGATGGGACCAGGTTTAAATTTGATGGCTGTTTGCATGTTTTTAGCTGTTAAATAATTTAAAATTTTTACGATACCATCTCTTCCATCTTGCAAATTTAAGATATAACCGTCATTTTTAATCTAGATCTATATATAAATTATATTGATTTACATAAATATATATTAAAAATCATTAAAACAACTGAAGGTTGCCTCTTTTTATTCTAACGAGTGTTGTAATACTAATACTAATGTGCGCTATTTGAAGGGTAATACTAAAAGGTTGCTGTCACTAAAAAAATGTTTTGCAGCCATAGGTGACTGTCAAATTTAAAGCCTGGCTAGGAGTATGCAGGCAAAGCTCTGATGATAAGAGTGGAAGTTTATACATTTCATTTGTGTGTCTATATATATATGTACCTATGATTGTGTGGATATAAATATGGTTCGTTTCATTTGTGTACATAAATATACTTACGATTCGTGTGCATGTAAATATGGTTCGTGTATATATATACACGTATCCAGTACGGATATCTGCAGTTACAGGTACAGATCCACCGTGGATACGACAGGGTACGTCCTGGGTGCGTTTCGATGTACCCTGCTGTATCCGTGGTGAACCCGCAGGTGGACGGTGGGGGCCCAAATAATGTTTTTTTTTAAATTTTGACTAGGTTTGGGTACGGGTTCAATACATTTGACAAAAATCCTGTTTTCATTATGCGTGATTGATGTTGATATTCTGTTACAAAGCTCTTATTTTGGTATAGGATGGGACCAGGTTTAAATTTGATGGCTGTTTGCATGTTTTTAGCTGTAAAATAATTTAAAATTTTGACGCTACCATCTCTTCCAGCTTGCAGATTTAAGATATTACCGTCATTTTTAATATAGATCTATATATAAATTATATTTATTTACATAAATATATATTAAAAATCATTAACAGAACTGAAGGTTGCTGTCAGTAAAAAAATGTTTTGCAGCCATAGTTGACTGTCAAATTCAAAGCCTGGCTAGGAGTATGCAGGCAAAGCTCTGATGATAAGTGTGGAAGTTTATACGTTTCATTTGTGTGTCTATATATATATGTACCTATGATTGCGTATATATAAATATGGTTCATTTCATTTGTGTACATAAATATACCTATGTGCATGTAAATATGGTTTGTGTATATATAAATCATTAACAGAACTGAAGGTTGCTGTCATAAAAAAATGTTTTGCAGCCATAGTTGACTGTCAAATTCAAAGCCTCTAGGAGTATGCAGGCAAAGCTCTGATTGGAAGTTTATACGTTTCATTTTGTGTCTATATAATATACCTATGACGTATATATAAATATGGTTCATTTCATTTGTGTACATAAATATACCTATGATTCGTGTGCATGTAAATATGGTTTGTGTATATATATATGTTTGAACTTTTGAACATTGATCCTACTATATTTTTCAAGTTTTGTATTTCTTATTGACTAAAAATGAGTATATAATATATAATGTATATGTACGGACGTATCGTAGCCAAGTTTTTTTAAAATTGACGTATCTGCGTATTGAACCCGTACCCGTTTCCTGGCAACATAGCTGCTAAGGAAGGCGGATATTAAAATAATTGGTTTTGAGCTTCTATTTATGGATTGCCACCACATACTCGAGGGATCCACTAGACAAAAACAAAAAAGTACAGCTATTGAAGTTTTGCATATTGATGAAATAAATAATAATATAAGGGCCAAATATAAAGATGGGGATGAAAGTAAAAGTGAAGACAAGAGAAAAAAATTATATAGGCAAATGTATGGAGATAATTGAGGAAAAAGTAAACAAAAATAGGACGGGTGATAAAAATAGACCTGAAAGCCAAGGCCTAGCAAGCCCAAATGCTTGAGCAGCTCCTCTCATGTATGGCCCTTCTGCTGTTAGCTGCTCAATGAAAAAAGTACAGCTATTGAAGTTTTGCATATTGATGAAATAAATAGTGATATAAGGGCCAAATATAAAGATGGGGATGAAAGTAAAAGTGAAGGCAAAAGAAAAAAATTATATAGGCAAATGTATGGAGATTATTGAAGAAAAAGCAAACAAAAATAGGACGGGTGATAAAAATAGACCTGAAAGCCAAGGCCTAGCAAGCCCAAATGCTTGAGCAGCTCCTCTCATGTATGGCCCTTAAGCTGTTAGCTGCTCAGTGAAAAAAGTACAGCTATTGAAGTTTTGCATATTGATGAAATAAATAATAATATAAGGGCCAAATATAAAGATGGGAATGAAAGTAAAAGTGAAGACAAAAGAAAAAAATTATATAGCCAAATGTACGGAGATTATTGAAGAAAAAGTAAACAAAAATAGGACGGGTGATAAAAATAGACCTGAAACCAAGGCCTAGCAAGCCCAAATGTGCAAGCAGCTCCTCTCATGTATGGCCCTTCTGCTGTTAGCCGCTCAATGAAAAAGATGTTCACCCTTGCCTATCCTTCCAAACGTACACCCTATGCAAGCTGCTAAACCATATAGTCGATTTGAGCAGAAACACTGTTGTACACCTTAATGGAATGCCATTTTATGCACCCTGCTGTAGATGCTTTTTCTACTATTTCATACACCTCTGTTCCTAAAGGGTACATCCCTTTTCCAATGGAAGACTGTACGCCTTATTTGCAAGACCATACAACCCCTGTTACTAAGCCGTACAACCCTCTTGGCATTTTGCATCCCATGTGCCTGTCCTTGTATTCACTACACCATGCATTACTGCGTTGTTCACCCCTTTGAGTTTTGCAGCACCGTACTTTAAGATAAATACTTATTTTTTCCTCCACCCCTTTCATTGTCTATTTTGCAGTATTTTACCTCATAGTGGAAGGAATTGCTGGAAAAGAAAGAGAAAAAACAAGTGACTATAACCCTTTGATTTGTGAGTTTTCTTCAACATATTCAGGAAGATGTTTCGTGTGGAAAAAATTGGACTGCAATATTAATATAATCTTCACACTTTTCACACAATTATTTTCAGTGAGGGTATTATGAAATTTCCACAGCAGCAATCTCTACAACGGTAGCCCCTCCTTCAGAAATGGCTTTTGTGTTCCCTCTTTAATCTTATTTTTATCATGTGTCGGAAGGAACTCCAACTAATTTCAGAGGGCATAATGTAGACCCTCGTGCCAGCAATTTCATTGTCATCAGCATATTATTAATTACTTGTTTTGGTAGCCAACGTTGTTATGTTATTAATGATTGTATTGTCTGCTTCAGGCGATATTGTATAATGACTCTCTTTAGCTATGTTCGGTTGTTGACGGTTGTGCGATAACCATTGATCCTTGTCATATAAATGCACAACCATAGAGTCTTGTCATATAAATAGAATGATGTACTTCGGGGTAAGGGCATTGTGATTAGGTCCTCCCTGTACCGAACAACTTGTACTGAGCACTACCTATATAATATAAAGCTGTTATTACTCTCATATTCTTCTATGTTACATTGTGGTATGTATTTACTATTCTGTAATTGATGTTCCTTTGGTAGTGTAGTTTTTATAACAAACAATATGTATATTGTGAAAAGGATGATAGATAAAGGTTAGGATTGTTTGGTTTTAGTTGTGTAGGCTGTGATAAACTGTTAGAGGTTATTTTTAAAGAGTCTGTTGATTGCTGATTTTAATATTCAGCACTTATTTATTGGTTGTCCTTGAAAGCTTCCTGAGTTTTTTCCCTTGACTGTGCGATTTTGCAGATAAAACTTGCAGGACAGATGCTCTATTATTTGCTCACAACAGGATCAGGTCTGCAGACATTAGGAGAAGAATATTGTGATTTATGCCAGGTCTGCATTTGCACTTTTATATTATGTGATTATCCTAGGAGTCAGTTTATTGTGTAAATGCCAACTATAGATGAGCACAGGCCTTTTCATTTCCGTGGGAGCTAACAATGGAAGATTGCGTTTTCATTAAATATCAGTTTGAATTCTCCGTAAACTTATTGTGGGAGTGTTGACTGTAGAAGTCGATGCTGTTTCACAAATTCCTTGGGCCTTCTGTGCACTTGCATGCATATATCATTTGATTATCGGAAGTAAATGGAGCTTCACCTGTTGAAGAGATGTTCATTATGGAGTGAGGAGCAGTGCAAGGAGTGGATGCTAGATATAAGCCATTAGAAATCGAGCCATGCAGCTATGCATTTTGATGCACATTTTTACCACCTTGAGATGTAATGAAATAAATTTCGAAGCAAAGTGATAGGATATCTGATTACTAATATGAAACATAAGTTGCTCAGAACATAGATTTCATTTGGAAGACTCTGGTGAGACTCCTGCCTGGTTGTGTGAGGAGATGGTGCACTTTATATAATCAAGAGGCTTACTTAAATAAACAAATAGTTAGCTTCCACAGAGCTTTTCTCTATCAAAAATACATAGGATGACATTACAAGTACTTGATATTCACAATATATGTATTAATTTCTTTCCAGACAAGCACATGCAGGTCCTACACAAGCAGGTGCTCACCTCTTGCTTTTGGAGAAACTGCCTCCATTTTCCTGTATATGAGTGGATTGTAGCAGTGCTTGGATGTTGTCTCGTGGATTTGCATTGTGCACTCAATCTTGTAGAAAGGGTGGCTCAGATAATTAGAGATTGCTTGACTTTGGAGATGTTTTCTAGTCTATGGGGCTCCACGATGTCTTTCCTTTTAGAATGACTCCCAATGTGAATCAAGAAGAATTAGTGTCAACCTTAAAAGGTTATTGTATGTGAATTCCATAAGGGTCTGCATTTCTTGAGATTGGCCTTGAGTTTATGCTGTTGAAGGAGTTTTGGCAACAATGGTCTTGTCAAATAATTTGTGCACAAGCACGACTGATCTTTTGTATTGGGAACAAGGAGAACCAAAGACTCAAAAAGAGAACTATTGGGCGTAATTTTGACTTCTTTGATATTTGTTCCTATGAGTTTTCACTCTCTTTCATAGGCGTGATTTATGATGGTTGGTTGGCAATAATGATCCTCTAAAGAGATTGGTGGAGTGTTTATGTTCTTGAGCACGAGAAGACCCTTGGGTTTGAAACAAAATGCTCGAAAGCTAGAAGGTTGTACATCTATTTGTGAGGCATTGTTTAAGGATTGTCTGGTGTTACCAAGAAAATAACAAGTTGATTGGTCGCACGGGAAAGTTTATTTACAACAATGTCAGTGGTAAATAAAGACTTGAATTTGTGGATCTTGTCTTTTTGTAGCTTGTATGTGTTACCAAGTAAATGCATTTGTCATCGTGTTGATAGGGCTTTCCAAGGAAGAGATCATAATATTAGTCCATGGGACTCGTATCTCATTCCATGGTATCAAGGAAGTGTTATATTTTGGAAATGATGTCCAACTATATGGACACTTTTTTGCTGTTTATTTGTCTTGACCCAACCAGTGTGGTTTGGATTTATTCTATTAGTCTTCAGATGTTTTACATGTTAAATGAAGTGTGGAAATTTATTCATAGTTTATACTTTACCAGCAGATTGAATTTTGAAGTCAATACATAAGATTGAATTTTGAAGTCAATACATAAGATATGGCTATCACATTATTTAAAACTAAGTTGGTTTGACTACATTTTACAGGTAAAAGTTCATCTGGAGCTCCTCCGACACCAGCGAGGCGGATTCTTTTGATTCTCTTTCAGTCAGCTCTTCCTTATCTTGCTGAAAGGCTTAGGTGAAATATCTTGTCTATCGTCAAGCAAAACTTTTAGTTGCTTTCCTTTTTACATGTTTTCAGAATTTTGATAAGTAATTAATTGTTATAATAATTTTGGGTAGAGAGAGGGGTTCAGATAGGGGCCATCCCAACCTATATATAGATAGGGGCACTCTCTATATAGATTGGTATGGATTGGCCAACTAGATAGATCTCTATATAGGTCCCAACTAGATAAGATCTATTAGGAACTAGAGACTGGACTATCGCAAGTTGGTGAGGAGCCCTATAGTTATCTATATAGGGCCACATATCTATATAGGGCAGCTGGGGTGAGAAGTGACTCGAGCTCTAGATCATAGATGGATGTCTATCAGATCAATCTGAAGCCAGATATATATATATATATATATCTATATATAGAGTAGTATTGAGTAGGCATTGAACCCCATATATAGATAGGCCTCCCGGCCAAGTGGGGGCACATAAATGACCTGACCCATATATAGATAGGGGTTGAGTGCACAACTCAGATATAAAGAAATGGCATTCTCCTCAAGCTCTGTGCATCAATCGAGATTTATGCTAGGCTGCCCTATATATCTAACTAGAGTCCCCCAGCTATAGTTATGTCTCTATATCCTCCCCTCCCCTATCTATATATGGGATATTGGCCCTATCTATATAGATATATATATGGGGGGGCGTCGGGGAGTCAAGCCCCTCTCCTCCAGCTAGAGTTTAGTTCTCTAGTAGGCCTCCCATCAAGCAAAATTTTTAGTTGCTTTTCTTTTTACATGTTTTCAGAATTTGATAAGTAATTAATTCTTATAATAATTTTATGTGCATCATTGTGTTTTTGGGGAACCTTTGGATCACTGAAATTAAGTGGTTTTACAGTGCTAGGGTGGCTGCACGTGGAGTTTTACTGGCCAATGGATACCTTGATGAGTCACATGCTAGATTTGGAGTTGGGAGTAGTATAACTGATGTTGGTTCTGATAATGCAAGTGATTCATCGTCCTCTACGTCAAATAGAGGATATACTACCATAAGATGGTCAAGATTGAAGGAAAGAGTTAAGAAAACATGGTTAGTTGCAGTTCAAAAATGGCCATTGGTATGTCTTTAGCTAGTTAAGACATTCTAGTTTGAACCTTTGGATGCTAATCTCGGGTGACTTTTATTTGAAAGAATTGTAGTGTTCACTGCCATGTTTTTGACTGAAGATTTCGTTAAGAATAACATTTCCCATTTGATGAGTTTAGTTTATTTGTCCCTCACATAGTCTGTTTGGGATATGCACTTTAATTCATTCAAACAAAACTTATTGAGCTTCCTGAATGTTCAAAAAGCTTGTAAAGCATTATTAAAGAATGTTTATTCTCTGTGGTGCTATCAGATTCTTCCATCTGTACAGGGTGTTTCACAGCTAGTGATCCGCGCAAACCTGATGCTCTTTTATTTTGAGGGTATTTTCCTTGTTCAATTATCTCCAGATGCTGCTAACTCTAGATTTGAACAAGTATTTTGTGAACTGCAGAAGTGTTTCTATGACATTGCCAATGAAAGTGATTTAGTAATGTTTTTAAAAAAAAAATGGAACCTCAAATATATTAAAATGAAATCAAAGAGTACAAATTCTACTATGCCAGGCCTGAAAGCTATTTGTCCAATCCTGGTTAGTTTACACAAGAGGGTACTTATTAGCTCTCATTGTTCTGAATCAGAATTTAGAATGTATCTCATGTCTTCTTGGATCTTATGTAACCTTTCAAGAGTCCCGTCTAACTTTTTTTTTCTAATGGAGAAATGCATCTTATATTTTATTATTGAATACATAAATTATATCAATCTAACAACAGGGTTACAAGGGGAATCTCTCCTTAAGTATGTCAATAAAGATGACATCTGATCCTGGGCCCTAGGAGGCAATGATGCAAAATATTTGCAAAAGCATTTGAATTTAAGTTTAACAAGCAAAGCTAACTCTTTTAAGCAAAGTCTCAGCTCCCTTTATCTGAAACATGAAGGCTCCACATGAAATGTGGTCTTGCACCTTGACTTCAACAAGAACCCAATAATTGTCAGCCAAACTGTCTGCTATAAAAATTTGCAGCTTTCCTTAATCATCCAGGTGTCCTGAGTAGAGGCCCTCGCCAAGCCAGATGGCATTGAAAAAATAAACAAACCAGAAGGGCATTTCCAAAAACATGATGAACAGTTTCCTCTCAATTGCTTCTCCACCTTCCCTAATATCATTGTATACACAAAGAATCCGGAAAATGGGCTAGTCACCTTATATCATGGGAAATTTTCTTGAAAACGTAACCAGATTGAATCTTTTCTTTATAATTTAAAAGAATGAGATAGATGCAAATAGATAATGATAAACAACTAAGTATGGATGCAAGGTTGAGTATTTGACATTTTGTTGGAGGGTTGAATCTCATATGTCAATGAGGGTATTTGATCTGAATAGAATTGACTGGAACTTTTGAATGCTGTGCTGAACTTTTATATTTTGACGTACATAACAGAAAGGATCTGCATTTTTCAAGTTTTAGGCTTGGAGTATCTGTATGATGTTTAAGACGAAATTTTTCAATTCCACAGGTCTTTACTATCATATTGCCAAACGTGCTTCAGGGATTCGTTATGTATTCATCGGAAGGCCATCGCCTCAAAAGCCCAGGTATCTTATGATCTTATTTAAAATGCTAAAATCTTAAGTTTTCGTTTTGCATCTTGAAAGTAGTGTTGGACATAAATTCTACACTATAATCATCACCTAATGTCAACCTTGGCACCTATAGTTTCTGATAAAAAATTGGTGACGTAAAATCAGAAAATGATGAAGGACTAGGAAACAAGAAATTCACAAGGCAGGTTTTTAAATTGATTTAATTTTCTGCCATTTTCTGGGGAAGTTGAAATACAGTTCCATATGAATAAGGTTTAGCTTTAGATTTAAGTCTATTTTTTGTTTCTTTTTGTTCAATTATGAAGTTTTTGATTAACATAATGCCATATTTTTCGAAAGTATATGCGGTCCTTAAGAAATGTTACATGTTGTTGCCTGTTTGCATTTTGTTCTTTGTACAGGAAAATTATAAGCCCGCCAACTTGATTTTATTATTAGTGCTTCAGCTTTAATTAGGTCATTAATAATGGAAGTCAAGGAACTATTCAGTGCTAATTTCCTTCAGTTTTTATGCCAGAGTTTCAAATCTTGTGGCATGTTGTTGTGGAAATCCTCAAGACATTCAATTAAAGAAGTGTAGAGGAATAAACTTAACCTGTTCAGTTGGACTGAAGTCACTTTGCTCCCATTGTAAAACTTGCACTAGAATTAAAGAAAAGAGAGCTTTTGGAAAAAATGACTGGTGAAATACAGTATGATTTATTCAATGCATATCAAAGTTTCAAAATTTAGGATGTAATTATCATGAGTCCTTGATCATGATGATAATCCTATCGTTTGTAAGTGTAATTTAATTTGGAGAAAGCAATAAAGAAATGCAAACACAAATTTAGTTCAGCAAGCCTCTAACAAATCAATATTTGAAGCCTTGAAACAAAATCTCAAAGCTTTACAAGATCCAATTTTGTGTTTGGAACATAAGTGTTAAAATATAACACTTTATATAGAATAAAGATGTACGGTTCCAAGCAGTTGTTGATAACCAACAAATAGTTTTTAACTAAATGTAACTGCTCCTCTCAATAAATAAACCTCTGCCTGTGTCATTCCAACAGTGCAGTTTTCTCTTTCTATTTCTTTCTTCTCCTTGCACATGCTAACAATAAGTGCTGACAAACAATACTTACAGGTTAGTAATTTTCTAAAGCTGAGGGAGGTTATTTGGTCCATAACAATCTAAGCAGGACCGGATTAAGGTAAGCATTGAGATAGGTCAAATATTATGGAGCTTGTTATATGTTGAATGTTCCTTTGTACATATGTTAGAAGGAACAATTTTTGAATAGCACTAAAGCCCTTTATAATGTACACTGCCTTATAGAATGCACATTTAAGTATAAGTAATCTTGCCCTGCATTAGAGACCTACTCACTTGGAGGATTTCAGCTCATGCTTTTGTAGCTAATAGCTTATCCCACTGTATTTTTGGAATCACATAACCCCCTACGAGACTGGAGGCTAAATTAGTGCTTAGGATTTTGTGAAAGGGTAGTGTGTCAGTAAGAAATTCTCAAGGCGACATTCAAGGAAATTGGCTATATGACTTGTATTTCAACCATTGTTTCAGATAAGCTGAATGTAAAAACTTCCCAATTCTTAAAGAAAACCTATTCAAAATGTGCCTGCTAAGATTTTAGTATAGCTAACCATATGAATGCCAAATGATGCACAAACTGGATTGTCATAACCGGAAAGAATATTCGTAGACATAATATCTGTTATTGGCCATAGAATTCCTCTAAGGAACGTACTAAAATACTTGCAGGTTCATACATGGTACAGCTGCCAATGAAAGAACTAGCAGGTTCTATGAGCCAACTCTTACCAGCTGGGTGTCATCAATGCTTTGGGCATGATTAAAATCACTTAGAACACAGGCACATCCTCTGATGGAGGACTTGCGATAATTAGTATTTACTCTCCAAGATAATAACATTATGTAAATTGCATGCAGTGTCATGAAAAATTGTAGTCTTATAAGTAATATGCATCAGTGTCACATGGCATTTGACAATCATGGTTCTCAATGGACATTAACCAATGCTCATACCTTGGGATATAGTTAAATCTAGGGGTCGATAGTGATATGGTACATACATGATGTATGACAGACAATAAATACAGATTTGCACTTACTGGAATTGAGGAATGATGGTCATAAATAGGAAGTAACACACAAATGCAAACAGGAAATATCAGGAATATTCTGCCGTCCATGTGAACTAAGAATTGTGTCCATAAAGTAAAATGGCTTTCGTCAAACTAGAAATATTTTCAATTTTTGACATGTTTAGTTTTAAGCAAAAAGCACCGAGTGTAGGGGTATGGCAGTTTTATGGTGAGTTGGTGTGAAACTAACAAAGCATGTTATTGTGGAACACTAAAAACACGGAACAATTGTTATGTATCTTTTGCCGATAGGCTATATTATGTGGGATGCTGCCTCTTGCAGTCAGTCCCGGAATTCTGTCAGATGCGGGATTGTTGCACAACCCGCCATTGGATTTTTTTTTTTTTCTGTGCCCTGTGCTGGCACCTTCTACATTTACACTGCCTCTATTCATTTGTGTCACTTATGTTAGCACCTGTCAGCTCAAGAATGGATTGCGGTGGCATGAAACAGCTGGGAAAGCGTGTCTTCTATGCCATTCTTCCCTATAAATTCATCAGCCACATCAACCCATTTTCATCGAATCTTTTCCTGTGTAGTTTCTGAAGCATTTTTTTTTATTATTGCAGTATTCAATTTATACTCAGCTCACCTTGTACTCTGCAAGCATTATAATTTTTGGCCTGAGTGACCAAGCCAATTTGAGAGCCCTTATAACAGCCGTTTCAGGAGCTGCGAGAAGCTGAGCATAAAATTAACTGCTATTCACGCTTCTTCTTCAACCTTAAAAACAGAGTAATTCTCTTCATCAACCAGATCTTCAACCGGTTTGAATTCAGGATTGAACTGTAATACCAAACTGAGCATTGAAGCAAAATCGTGATCCTTTACCCATTGCCAAAACCTCAAAGCCTGCTTCTGAAGAAAACAGCAGCCCAAAGATTTTTATCGGGTGGGGTTTCCCCTGCAGTCTTGAAGTGAGTGCCTGTAACAGACCCGCCCACTGCACGCCGTGCCGCATCCCAAAATCAATAATATGTATTTTATCTGTATTTTCCATGCTCTCTAATATTCCCTGATTTGTGGTTAAATGTGTGAAATTGAAATACGGACAGGCTTTGTTTAATCTCTGTCAGCCACCGCCATTTCCCCCGGGTCCATTATTTATGTCCCTGCAAAAGCTTCGGACAAAGTAGCTCACCATTCTCTGTGTGGATGAAATATCCCTTGTGGGATACCACTTAAAAATGCACAAAATATTGAAAATTTGCAGCCAAATAAAATACTGATTTTTGCAGATTTTTAACAGTTAGGGCAGCGAACTAAAGAAAATTAATATCTCCCAAAATATCCACCCAAATCACTTGAAAATTTAAAGAGAGCTTGCTAATATTATAAAGAACATAAGAAAACTATTTTTGGAATTTTTCAGATAATAAAATGCTGCCAGAAAATTACAGCGTGCCCTAGACAGCTGGAAAACTTCTAAAATTCGTAACTCTCCGAATACAAGTGCAAAAATTATGAAACTTTGGAAATAACATTTATAAATATAGGAGATGATATTCCAACCTTCAGATCTGAATTCGTACCACTGGAAACCCCTCAAATAAAGGCTGCAATATTCCAAACAAGTCGCCTAGCTTGGAAAAGGGTTGGAAATTGATGAAAAGGCCTTCAAAGTGATGCTAAACCCTGCTCAAATGGCTGTCGTAAATCTGATCTGAAAACCCTCTGATTATCTTCACCAAATGTCTCCAAAACCCTTCCTTTGAAACCTCTGAAAATATCTCTGTAAATCAGCCCTGAAAACAGCTCCAAAATGACAAGCTAGGGTAGATCTCTCACTACTGAAGAATGCCCTGCTAGCTAGGGATGGATCTCTCACCACCGAAGCTAGGGTTCTGTGGGATTTCACTCCACAAGCTATAGATTTGCAAACAACAGTTGCACATGAAGGAAAATAATTAGGTATGCAAGAATAATCTTTCCTTTTTCCCCCAACTCCTTATATAACTTCTTCCAAGGCAAAAGAGCCCCAATAAACCCTAGTCGCATTTTTCCCTTGGAAGGGCCAATAAAATAAAAGTAACTTAAGTTACTTTTCCCCTTTTAAGTCGCCATGGTCCAAAAGTGACCCCCAACGCAAAATTAGAACATTAGTACCATGTGGCCCCTTCCTAACGACAAAACATAACATCTAGTCCCTCCAAAACACCTTTTTGCTTATGTCAATGAAGAATTATAACAAAATGGACTAGATATTCATACCCAATAGCTCCCAACGTCCAAAGCCCCTTGGGTATGACCAAGGCTTGGACTCGAATTGGCCCTTAGGCCTTTGGCGTAGGAAAGGGGACATTACAGTCCTCCCTTCCCAAATTTTGCTTGTCCTCAAGCAAATGCAAATTAGGATGCTGCAAAATCTGCTCTCCCTCCCAAGTAGCATCCTCAAGTGGCAATCCCTTCCATCGCACCAAATACTTGGTGATCACTCTGCTCCTAAGCCCCCTCTGTCTCTCTTCAATAATGGATTTTGGTTCTAACACTAGCTTCCCCTCCTCATCTAGTGGCGACAACTTTGTAGATGGTACAATATGTTGTCCGAGTGCCTTCTTAAGGCATGAAACATGGAAGACATTATGTATCTTACTGTGCTCCGGTAGCTCTAGCTCATATGCAACTGCCCCAACTCGACGAACTACCCAGTACGGACCATAAAACCGTGGTTTCAATTTCTCTACACCCTTTTGCTTTAGTGAGGACTGCCTATATGGCTACAAACGTAGGAATACTAGATCCCCAACTTCAAAAGACCTCTATCATCTGTGGCTTTGATCTGCATATACCTTCTGTTGATTTTGTGCCTTATGAAGGTTCTCCCTGAGAGCCTTTGAATATCTGGTTCTCCTGTAACCAATCTCGAGCTATGGGAGCTATCTAGTAATACCAAATCCACAAATGTCATAGTGTCGTACCCATACAAGGCTCGGAAAGGAGTCATACCTATGCTCATCTGATAGGTGGTATTGTAGCAATACTCACCCATGTGTAACCATCTAATCCATGCCCATTGATGTCCTGACACATAACTCCGCAAGTAGCCCTCTATCCACTTATTGACTATCTCCGTCTGCCCATCTATCTGTGGGTGGTAGCTAGTGCTAGGAGTCAACTCCATACCTGCTAGTCTGAAGATCTCCTACCAAAAGGTGCTCATGAAGATCTTGTCCCTGTCACTGACAATATTTTTAGGCAACCCATGTAGCCTAAAAATATCGTATAGAAGATCCGGGCCACATCCACCGCCTCATGCCCCTTGGGTAGGGAAAAGAAATGAGCATACTTAGTTAATCGATCAACTACAACATAAATGCAACTATGCCCATGCACCAAGGGAAGCCCTGTGATAAAGTCCATAGATATGCTTTCCCATTTTTGTTCGGGAATGGGGAGAGGCTGAAGTAATCCTGCTTGGAAAAGACTGCTCGGATTTGGTTTGTTGGCAAACCATACACTCTCTGACATGGTTAAGGACATCGTCCTTCATCCCCTTCCATGCAAATCTCTCCCTGATAAACCTGTATGTTTTGAAATACCCAGGATGCTCAGCTAGTGGTGTATCATGTACTGCTCGAAGGATCTTCTCCTTCATCTTGGACCCTGGTACAAGGAAAATCTTATCCTTGTAGAAAATGAGATCATCCACTACTTTGTATCGGTCATCCATGATACTACCATCCATGATCTCACATGCAAACTGATTTTTGGAATACTCAACAAGTATATGAGCCTTCCAATCCGCTGGAATCTCAGACATAGAACTAAGCATAGAAGTGAGGTAAGGCCTCCTAGATAAAGCATCAACAACAATATTATTCTTACCTCTAGTGTACTCTATGTCGAAGTCATATGTTTGTACCTTGTTCACCCATCTTTGTTGGCGATCGTTGAGCTCCTTCTGCCCCAAGAAGAACCTCAAATTGTTGTGATCCGTACGAACCACAAATTTGCTGCCCACAAGGTATTGTCTGAATTTGGCCAAAGCATGCATAATGGCCAACATCTCCTTGTCGTAAATTGAATACCCTCTCTCCACGGGTTTCAATTTCCGACTCTCATAGGCAATGGGATGCCTATCCTGCATGAGAACTACCCCAACACCCTCTCTTGATGCATCACACTCTAGAATGTCTTATTTAAATGGATCTTACAATCTATTATAGTCTAAAGGGTAGATGCTCTAGATTTATGCTTACTTTCAGCTTTGACCCCACACTTTCATATACCCAAATTTGCTGACTCAAAGCTAAAGAAGCTTTATGTGTAGTTTCTTGACTTCTTCTGCAGATTTTATGTCAAAGCTGGTGACTTCATCTTTAGAGAAGATTTACATGGAGTCTCTTGACTTATTTTTGTTAGATGTGGCACCTTATCTTTATTTGTCTATATGGTAGATAGACGAGATTTATGCTTATACTTTGTTCGGCTTTGGGTAAAGGGCTGGTGACGCTTCAGGTTTTGGGTTGTCTCCTTGCTTTTTTGAGTGTGTTAATTAACTTATAATAAAAATAAATTTTGGCAGTAGCTCATTGCTTTTAACTATCTACGCGCCATATTCAGTTTTTTGAGAGAGCAGCACATCTGATCACTCAGCATAATTGGTAGTGGCTCAATACGAAAATGAAAAACACTCACGAGATTGTGTAGAAATCATATTTAGAACTAACGACCATGTCAGTCTGCTCAACAATATATTTTACAATGTTTTCAAAATTTAAAAGATGCATCTTCAAAGTGACACTAAATCTTAAATAGCTGGTCCCCTGCTAAATAGGAAAGTAAACCTCCACTAAAAATACAGGAAATGCATATTTTACAAATAATTTAAGAGCAAATATTCATATTGCTCATCAGATTTTCAGTATGAGCAAATATTTTCAAGTGCTTCATATCTTCATATCTTCGTGATATTCAGTAACTAATTATCATTAACAGGCATGACATTGGGACAAACCAATTCATGTAGTATCTAGCCATCTACAATACAGCGGAATATTACCGAGATGCCACCTTCTTCAATGCCACATTCATTAGTGCCCCTCACAATTTTAAAGTAACCATTCTGCCAAAAGCAGCACAACATAACTTCAACTATCAGTGTGCCATCAAATTTCCATTCACTTCCTAGGCATAAGAATCAAATTGTATTTATTTCGTAGTTCTCAAATTCTTGGAAAAAGGCATCCATAAGCAGACTATGGTCATCCAATTCTTCTTGTCTAAAGGAATATATTTCTTTAACAGAAGGTACTCATAGCTTTGAATGAAAATTTAGAAACATAAATCACCCCAACGCCTATTCCATGAGTTTGCCACAATCCTTGTAATTCTAAGTTTAAAAATTAAACATAGTCATAAGTAGACATTACAAAAACACAAATGTGTCCTATGGCCATTTTGAATTAGAACCATCAGATTGCCTAATAGAGTTTCTTACCCAATAAACAATTCCATCATCAGAGGTTCCCCAACCAATCAGCTTTACAGCATGTCCTCCCAAGTAATCATCCTTGATGTACTTGTAAACACCAGATTTGTAATGAGCAAAATCCTGAAGTACATACAGGTTACAGCCATAAAAACTGCCCTTTCAGATCGGCCAATTATCAATTAGGGATTCCAAGGACCAAAATAACTGAAAAATACATTTATCGCCGCAATATATATGTATGTATGTATGTGTATATATATTGTTAATTAAGTAATATAATAAACGTCACTAACGTCTTCAAAATTCCTTTTTTTTAAATACACTACAAAATTGTAACTTCCTTGAATTTTCTATCAGCTAATCCCCTGCACCTCGGTGCTAGTTCATAAATATTGGCAATGAAAGGAGAGTTGTATGAATTAGTAATCAGAGGGCTTAGGGTATAAAGGTGTCGGAGAGAAGTTGAAAACAATGCACTAAGAGAAAGTTTGTACAAAAGGATGAACATAATGCATTTTTAGTGGACATTTAAACTTGTCTAGGTTTGAATGACAGGTCCCTCATGTCCACCAAATTCATTACCTTATGGTGAGATTGACACCCTGTAGTTGCAGTGTCATTTTATCAACACTAAGATGCAATTACTTGTCATGGGCTCTACAAGAGTTGAACTTTGATTCTCCTTTTGAGTAGGAACTATATTTTACTCTTATTTTGGTCTTCTCTTGTTATATATCTAAAGTTAACTAGATTTTTACATCTCTTCACCTTCCTTATGGCTAATGGATCTTAATGACAATTGATGTTTTTGCCGATTTGGTTATGCACAAACAGCTTTTGGTTTCTTTGATTGTTCCACCAAACTTTCATCAGCAATATCTTTTACAAATCTGTCTAGGCGAAAAAGTTGTGAACTTGAGCCCTGTAGACCATTGAAAGTAATAAAAGTTTGTTTTTGACAACCAACTTTGTTATGTTTTTAGTTATTCTCTTGTTGGCTTTAGGTTGTGTATTAACGAGTCCTTAGTTATGAACGGTTGAAGTCATGGTTGTGTTTTAACCGACAATGTTTGATCTCGTCTTATAAATAGCAAGTTGAATATCAAGGTAAGAGCACTGATGTGACAGATCCTCCTTACCGAGCATTGTAGTGTGCACTACCTTATGCAATAAATTTGTTATTCTTTCATGTTCTTTTGCTATGTTCATTGTATGTGTTTATAAATAGTATTATTTTAGTGGTGTAGCTTCTATAGCAAACATTTATGGCACCGTTGCCTTTGCAAAGACGAATCGGGATGAACTCGGAGTAAAAGTGAAATTCAGTCAAAAATACTTATTGACAATGACACATTACTAGATGGAAGCTGTTGTGTCCCTTTTTGGAGGCTGATTTCTAAAGATCTTAACCCATTCTTTCCCTGTGGGTCTAAGGAAAAAAGCAAGGGGAAATCTGAATTATATTTTTATTGTTGCTTAGATAGTTGTTTTCATTTATTATCATTTATCCTATTGGAAGCCTTGTGCTCCAATAGAGAAACTTAAGTAGTTTAGTAATAAAGGTATTAAGAGCATGTAGGCTCCAAATACCCTTTTGAATATTTAAAAAGCACTTACTTAAGGGGTCGGCCATCATTTCTCATGTTGATAAGCACTCCTTATGGCTATTTAAGGAGGTCACTTGGGCATTATGTTATTATGTTTTGGAGATTATTCTTATTTTGGTGAAAGTTGGCTAGTGTAGCCCTTTTACTCTCTCTCTCTCAAGGATGAAACCCCTTGGGTTGAGGATCTCATCCAAAGACGAAAAACCCTTCATGAGGTTTTTGGTGTGCAAGCTGGTTTGAAAGGAAACAAAGTATCTTTCTCTTGCATGTGTTGTCTCTTTGGTGCAAATTATATTTTATTTCAAGTGGAGCGACCTATATTGAGGTGGTAATTTGGTATGTGTGGTGACATTTTGGCAAATCTGAAATTATCATCTTATTCTCTATATTTTATTAAGCCAAGATTTTGAGTTTGGTGAATTTTGGTGATGTTCTACTATTTTTAGCAAGCTTGGGAATGTTCGCTGGTTAGGGTTCCGTAATTAATTAATTTCACATGCAAATCTGATTTTTAACAGCTGCAAATGATTGCTAAGGGTTTTCTAATAATTTTGACATAAGTTTGGAAGGAATTTTGCAAGGTTTAACCCCATTTCGAAGGGCTGTTTTCACCTAGGGAAGTCGCTGCCCTAGGAAGGGTTTGAGTTCAGTTTTGCAGGGAAAAACAGCAGTGCCCTAAATCAGATTTGGGAGCTTTTTGCCATTTCTGAGTCCCCCAAAAGGGACATTACAACTTGTTTAGAAGTCCACAAAGGTTTCAACCAAGAGAACATAGATTTAGTAAGATTTGGGACATTCTACACATTTTCAAATAAAATGCTATTTAGTCTTGATAGATTTCAATAGTTTTGACAACATAGTATCACCGCTAATGCAGAATATTGGCCTCAACAGTCCAAAAAGTTGAGCTCGTTCGCTACAACCCACAAAGTTGATATCGGCCTCAACAATTAAAAAAGTTAATATTTGACACTAGTTCTATAAGTCATGTTTTTTCAGTTGAGAGTACTTTACCAAATCACTTCAAAGTTTCAACAATGTCCAACAGGGACCCTTCTTCACATTCAACTTTTACGTCACATGGGGGCATGTGCACCCCAAGGCACTCTTTAGAATTCAGTGGATTGGAAAACTCAAATTACAAATTCATATACATTGTTATCAAGCATTGATCTGCATGTCTTTTCATGTGTGGGCAGATTTGTCATGTGGATTGGTGAAAAGACATTTAAAATTTTGCACCGTTATCTTATGATCGAGATTCTCAAGGTTTGCATTTCCATTTTCCTTTTCATCAATTATTTGTCAATACTAGATTAAAAGAGGGCAATTTGTAGTACCCTAAATTTGGTCCGAGTGCTTGGCAGTGGCAGTTTTTGTATTTTATCTTAATATAAATTCCATTTACACATACTTGACCAATTTCAGTCATCTTCTCTCTAAACCACTAGTTGACAACCCTTCTCTAGTTCAACTTATCAAAATCACTTGGAGTTTTGCCACTGAACATCTATCCACACCCTTCACATCTCAGTTTTGATTTTCTGTCATCCTGGATAGGTTTGTAGGTCACGGACAGTTTTGGTCCTGATATTGTCCATCTGTCATGAACCTTCCACAGAATCCATCCTATTCTCTAAAGTGCATAATTTCAAATGGGTAACTTCACATTGTTGGCCTAGGCGAGATTTTAGGTTCAGTTTAGCATGAAAACTAATAGAGATCCTATATAAATACAAACACACCCTAACCTATTAGGGGTACCTAACACTCACCTTGGATTCACTGTGCAAAATCTAGGGCACTATTATACTTTTTGGGAGCACATCATCTACACATTTGAAGACAGCCAAGCACAACCTAGATCACACATATTGAGCTTAATTCTGAAGTATAAGGTCTAAAGTACATATTGCCAAGTGTTAGGGCTGAATCAAGAGCTCATTCTGTATTATATATTTGTTGCATCTTATTATAGGCTTGGGAGAACTACACACGGCTTGATCCATCTTCGGAGTAGTGGTTTGTAGGCAATGTTCATCACATCAATGGGGTGTGGTGAGACCATTCAGCCCAATCATGGTAACACCTTTTTCAGGTCAAGACACAATAGCTAGGGTTTGATCAAATGAGAGACAATATTTGGTTATGTCATAGTTATCGCAAGGTTCCAAACCTAGAAAGCTTATATATAGACACAAGCGAATCTGCATAGAGAAGACCAAACAAGCACAGAACCATAGAGGACAAGTTCGTAGCCCAACATCCCACAAGCCTGTCCCCAGCAGAGTTTCAGGCCCTGAATTTTTCTGAGCATCTTGATGATGATCTTTCCTGCTTCTACACACTATCTGAGCACATTGTCTTACCTTTTATCTGCTTATTTTGGTGAGTCCGTTGCATTCCTTAACCCTAATTGCACTTTGTCAAATTGTGAGTAGCATAACATATCAGAAATTCAATCTTTACATAATTCAAGACTGTTTTAGGACTGCCTTTATTAGTCTTGAATTATTCATATTTGTTTTAGGTAGATTATGGATAAAACCTAATTTCCTTATCACACCTTGCTAGATGGCCACATAGGTGGCACACCTAACAATGACATTTAATGTTTTCAAGCTAGTGATTGCTTCCATTCAATACTTGACCCAAATTTAATTGGAATTGCGAAGGACAACACATTAAATTGTAAAGACTTAATTTGTTATTGAAGTAATGAACCTGATTTAAAAGTGAACTTGCCAATAACATAATATCATGGTAGCATTCCATTGACATGGCAGACAAAAAGTGTAAATTGAATTCAACTGTTTGGGATTGAAATGGAAAAAACTCCACAAACATTATAAAACTGAAAAAATAAATTCAGAACCAGTTTTTAAAAACTTCGGAATAACTTATGAGTTTCTCTTGAGTTTTTCAAAAAATGTGAATTATTGAATAGCTTGTGAGTCATTCCCAAGTTTTTCAACAAATCCTGTGTTATTGACTGTTGATCCTGATTATGAAAATAACTCAGCAAGGCCATTCAGTTTGGCATGACATTCTAGGCGGGCGGCGATTACTCATGATTTATTGGCAGTTACTGCTTCTATGATAATACTGCAATGTAAAAGAAGCTTTATTGAAGCCAAGAGTAAGAAGGTAACAATATATGAGAAGAGATGTGAAACTACAACACTCTTATTTTACATATGGATGACAATTCCTTTATATCTATTTTTAGTAGGAAATGAATAGTCTAAAAATAGACTATGAAGGGTTATGCCTTGGAATATTTTTAGTCATGTGACAAGTGTCCTACCAAAAGTCGAGAGGTTTTATCATGATGCGATAACTCAAAATTACAAATTTAATTTTTTTAAAATATTTATGTATTTCTATATTATTATATTTTGCAATTTCAGCATCCTACGGAGTGGAATTCACCCTCGAAAGTTTAGCCATGTATCTTTAAAAAGTGGCTTAGCTACCTTTAGGGCATCCAAATATTGGTCATGTCCTAAGCTTTTGATGCAGTCGCAGCTTCAAATTCTGAGCTATGATCAAGGAGCTATGACCCCAGCAAGATGATGTAACAGTTGTCGGTATTCTGCCAAAAGATTCTCCCAGCCTGCCACCTGGATCAACACTCCCCAATTCTATGTAGAGTCTATCTGGTAGTGATTGTTTCATATTCATGTTTACACATATTCAAGCGTAATTGAGAATGTGGATGGAGTGTTCTCTTAGAAGCGTATTCCCCTATGGCATTCCCAATGCACTTGAGGGAAGATCCCTCCCAGCATTCACTTGGCAAGGGGGCAGATGAGCTCAGATGACGATTGTGCTTGGGAGATTGTTGGTGGAATTGAAAGAAAGGGTCTAAGGTTTCTTGAATGGTCCAAATTTTCAACCACGAGCCTCCTTGGAAGATGGCCTCTTTGTACCATGAAATATTCTTTAGCCTTCATGAGTATATCAACAGACCGTGAAGGTTTCCAACACTCATAAACCCCAAGCCCTTAAGGTTTTGGGTCCTGGGTAGTCCCCCATGAAATGACAAGCCTCGAGCAGTTCTAACTTCCTAGATCTTCGGTGGTGAATCCATCATGGGATAACTAACATTTCCCTCCTTGAAGGGAAAGTGGGTATAAACACTGTTCATTTGGTGCGGACGTGCAGGTGTCTGCATATCATCCTTTGAGGATGTTGGATGATCATGATATATAGCCTCTTTGAAAGGAAACTAAGGAGATGGGGAGGAAGCCATGGCCTACTGGTGGGCAGGGAGAGGAGATCAGACCCGTGAGCTTTTAGGATGAGAAAGTTGTTTGGAGTAGGGAGGATGGGATTACTATGAATACTATACTCATTCAAGCTCATGCATGGAGCTCAATTATAATTAATGGACTAACAGAAATCTAAAAGATGTGGACTTCAGGTTTACTCCATTTTTGTTACTCAGCCGATGGATCCCATTTCTCCATTCTTGTTGAACCCAGGTACTACCAAGCGGTGCAAGAATCTTTATCAGGCCCCTTCAGACATCTCTGGGTACAGTACACAGGTTATTCTAAACCTAAATTGCCTCATCAACATTGCTTTTAGAAATCAATGATCTAACCTCAGCAAGGAGCTGATCAAGGTTAAAATACAGCATCAGGCAGATTTACAGAATCTAAAAGTCCAGCACTGAGAGCAGTTATACCAACTATAGCATAGCCTGCAACGGATGCAAGAAAAGTTGGATACCTTGCAAGAATCTAATCGTGTTCTCCAGGAGTACAACAACCAACTGGAGGAGACATTCTTAAAAAAGAGGAAATTTTAAACTCAGATCATTAATATCTCCCTCCTCGAATGAAGAGAGAATTATCTCTATCTTGGATCCCACCTGATAAAATGAATGGAAGAAGAAAACTTCTTAATGCCTGGTACACAACTGAAAGAGCCGAAGACAATGTGTGAGGATAACCATAGCCCATGTCCTCAAGCTCAAGCTGGGCCTTTGTCTGGGACATTGAGAGAGTGTAATAACTGTTAATAGGTCAACTCCGTTGCAGTTCCAGGTGTTCCAGTTCCAGGAATCCATCTCAAACTAGTTAAGTTGTGGTTGTTACAGAGAGATGATATTAGATCTATTTTGCAAGTGATTGCTATCTTTCATGGCAGTTACAAGCAGATTATTCTACAGTCTTTGACACTCTCATTCATTTTGTCTTTATTTTGTACTTTTGTTATATTACAGAAACAGCTGCAGATATGTATTGGTTCATGGTAAGCTTTTCTCCCTCTCTTAGCAAAGGTGTACCTCAAGTTCTTTGATAGCAGATCTTGATTTTGGGTTTGTATGTAGCTTCTCTTTAATGGATTAGAAATCTGTTTTATGCTTATCAAAAATTATTTCAGAATGGAGCTTATTTTTAGTGGGAAACCGACCACTGCTTTTTCTATTTCTCTTTTTCAGTTATGCTGCTTAAAATATAACGAATTTATGGTGAAAAATTAAATGGGAAACATTGATTGCCATTAGTGTAGATGAAGCTGGTTGCTTTGGCTTTATAACAACTCAAAAGTAATATTTCTGAATGTTTTTAATGCAGGTATCAGATTTTGGGCATCTTTCTCTTAATTCAACTTTGCATAATTGGTGGTGACTGGTTACGCCAAAGCAATCTGTCTTCTCTTGCTAATGTCATGCGCTCACATTCAATGGGCAACGAGCTCATGACAGCAGGTTCTATGAGTGCTGTTACTTGTAACTAAGATTGTGGTTAAAATGTGTACCAAATTAGCACCTTTACTGTATTTTTACTATTTTTTTGTAAATGTTTTTCTTGCAGTTTTATGGTAGCGACAGAAGATATGAAATACTTAGGGAAAATCTATTTCTGAAGTAACAATTGTTTTCCCTATTGTCTATTTGTTGAAGGAAATGTGTTTGTTTAGTGCTTTCCGTTTTCAGTAGGATGCATTGTATTGCAAAGATTTTCTTGATTTATTTTTGTGTGTTTAGGTACTCAAAGATGTGTCCCTAATGAAATTAGTGTCACTAGGGAAAAGGATGGTTCATGCAACATATTAAGTTAGAGTATTAAAATAGTTTTTCGTTTATTGTTATTAAATGCCTATGATAGTAGCAGCAGTTAAGGTTTGGACTATATAAACTATTGGGTTTATGCGTAATTGCTTATAGATTAAGGGGGTTTATATGATTAGGGTTAATAGTGTCTGAAATAGAGTGTCTGCTGTAATATTTCTAAGAGATATAATTCACAACCAATTTTGCAAGTTGCTTAGTCAATGAACACCAGATGTTATACTAGCGAATATAATGTGCATCAACTGTCATATAGCATAGTGATTCACTATATAGATGGAGCCCATAGTTCTTGCTTGGTGATATATTCAAATATTTACATAATTACATCCTGAGATATGGAGGCCAATAATAAACTGGAGGCAAAACAAACTGCATCTTTTATGTCCGTCAGGAAAAGATCTGAAATTTTACAGAACACTGCCAATCATTCTCAGTTAGGGTAATATGGGAATTCTCAGTTTGAAATGGATAATATGGTAATATGTGGGATAACACAAATATAGCTTAAGGAAAGGCTAACTTTTTGTCTACTGTCTTCATTCTGATTAACAGATTGCTATATGAAACGGCTAAAATTATAATAAAATCTTATTTATCATGCTCTTGGTTTAATAACATAACACTTATATTTCCTCCATTTCATGACTTTTAAAAATCAATATTTTTCAAATCCATAGATGGTTTAATGGTGTTGCTGACTCTGGGAGTTAACTTACCCAGATGGCAATGCTCAGATAATTGTTTTTCTTTGTCAGAAACATGTAACTAGGATGAACTAGCATATCAAACTGAATACAACAGTCACATAATTCTAGAAAGCCTCTTTATGCTTTCATTTTATATTTCAAAATTCAGTGTACCATGAATGACAATGGACATTAAAGGTTTTAGAAAATGCCATAGTTACACGGGGATGCGTCCCCCCCAAAATTTTGATGTCCGGGATGTTCCGAACATTTTGGGGATGCCGGACGGGGAAAGCGTTTCCCCACATTTCCCATAGGCCAAGGAAGCAGGAAACGCCCCGGGACGTTTGGAGAGGAGGAGAAACGTCCCGGGACGCTGGGACGGCTGGGGGACGGCTGGGGAAGGCGGGGACGGCTGGGACTTCTGTTTTTTTTTTTTTGAATTATTTTTTAAATTAATTTGTTTATTGTTTTCTCTTTATAAATGTTTACCCGTTAACCATAACCCGACTATTTTATAATATATTTGAAATTTCAGCTTGTCTCAAATTCAAAATTCAAATATGTATTATGAATTTTCAATTTATGACATTAACATATTGATATTATAGTATTAAGGAATGTATTTGATGTTTATGAGTTCAAGTTTCACCTTATTTAAATCTCAAATGGTTTTATTTCAGCTTATTTATATAATTTAGTCACTATATCTTTATATTTTAAATATTTATATATTTTTTAATTTAGAAATTTTTTTCCGTCCCCAAAATTTAGAATTTTTTTGCCGTCCCGAAACCCGTCCCCCGTCTCAAGTAACTATGGAAAATGCATTGTTGCCGAGGATAATGGCTTAAATCGCTACAAACAGAAGTGCTCACTTGAACCACTCTTATCTTTTCTTATCCAATGAAGAATAAATAAAAACAATTTTAAAATTTTAATTGATATCTATCATTAGGTTTGGCCATTTAAGTATTTAAGTGCAGTTTGTGGTATGAAACTAGGACTCACTAAATCCAGAAGATCTGGTCCTGTCAATAAGATACAAGGTCTTTGTATACTTTGAAAAAATGGAAATGGGATTACATGTTTTCCAAACCAAGTAAAAACTGCCCATTCTAAACATGTAATTTGTGTTTGTATCTTCCTCAACATAGCTTTAGAAAGTGACGGTTAAAGCTGAAAATAGGTTTGTCTAAAGCCATGTCCTACTGTTTCAGAAAATAAACAAAAAGCAATGAAAAGGAACACACAAGAGGACTTTAATGGTGTATGCTTATGCCCAATCAAAGCTATACATACTTGTCTATGCAAGACTCCAACATGTTTGTTATAAAGAAGAGCCTAAAAGTTTGAGGCAAATCATAGACTGAGTTTTGACAAAAGACCATAAATAAATAAGGCTTTTACATTTATAGCTTGAAAGCCTAAAACTAATTTGATACAAAATTGAATTATGTCCAATGAAGGAATATCACTACCTGAATACCATCAAACATTGTTTGAAGTGACGGAGAAAAAGGAGAGAGATGTCCAGGAGAAGCAATTGTTGGTGCATATATTTAAATTCCCTAGTCTGAATTTCCAAAAACCTTTATAGAAGTAATGTGACGCTGTACTACTTCAGATTCACAAATTTCTGAACAGAACATTCTAGCGAATGAGTGCAACAACACCTCTTGATGATGCTAGGATATCTTTTTCATAAACTTACATTATTGGCACACAACATGAAGCATCAGAAGTTGATGACAAATAAGCCAGCACCTAATGAAAAGACCAATCTTGAATCCTCTATTATCCAAATTACTTGGCAGAAACTGATCAGAATCTATAGTTAGCAATGAGAAAAGAGGCCGTGTACAAAAACTTTATCCACATACTTTGAAACACTGCTAGCCAAGTGAGAATTAAAACAGGATAAATGCCTGCAACCATTTGTTTAATATTGTATACACTGAACCTGAAGTATTATATGGCATAGACAAAAAGTAATTTTTTTTTAATAGATTCATTTCTCCTCGTCAGAGGAACTAGCTATTTCCACAAGGTTGCTTTGCTGTGCCGGCTCATCTGCCATGAGTCATTTGTTTGATCTACTTCACCATTTTGTGTTCCTCTCTTCCCAAGGATCTGACATGTATTATCGGGGACCAGACCCAACGGGTGTGTGTCAGGATAGACCGACATGTCTAAGAATAATCAAAACAATGCCCAACATCTCTAAAAGCTGGTTTTGATTGGGGACACTCTAGGTATGACCTAAAAATAATTCCTTTCTGCGTGGCCCTCAAAAGTGTATCAATTTTGATATGGTTGAGGAAACTGTGGATCATTTGCTTCTCACTTGAACCTTGGCTCAGCAAGTTTGGCAGGAGTTTGTGCGTCTTTTTCTAGATATATGGTCTGCCCTAACATCGATTTACTAGTTAAGCACATGGTGGTGCCCACTCAAGTCTATGTCTAGATAGGTAGGGCTCCTTCGTCATCTCACACCCTCATGTACGTTGGGCCTTATGGCTAGAGTGAAAGAAATGAACACATGAGATCCAGTTCTTGGAGGTGATAAACAATGTTTATAGGATTCACCTGGGTTACCAATTATGCATGTACAGGCTGCTGGTTCTGTACCTGGTACACATATGCGGGGGCAACACGCAAGGTAGGTCAAAACGTAATTGGATACAATTTGACATACCCTGCGCATATGCAATGCGGACTCACAATCAAAAATGATTTTTTGTTTCTTGTTTCTTTACATTTTTGGTCAAAAAAGTCAAAATGACTTCAAAAATATAAAAATGCCCTAAACTTTAAAAGACACCCCAAACCACAATTTTAAATAATTGCATCAATCTTTTGAGATTTTCACCCTCCATCCTTTCCCTATTGGTAAAGCTTATGGTGGGTATTAAACATTATAAAGCTGTCTATTCACCGGATGATGGGATGAATGTGGGTTAATTACTCAAACCAAGCAACGTGCGGTTGGGTAGCCATGGAAGAGAGGCTTCATTTAATTAAAACTTTTAAAATATATATATTCAACTACATCTGTGTTGGAATGTAGAACTCACATTATTAAATCATTATTAGTGTATGTGGGTTAGATATGATATAACTGTTAATGTGAAAGTTATGTGAGTGTTGTACGCGAGTTGTGATAACAACTCACCTAGAATAGAGATTCCGGGGAGAGAGAAAATAGGGAGGTTGAATGATTATAGGGATCATGAAGTTTGTTGATTAGTAGACTCCTTAATCGTAGGAGTACATTAAGCGTAGGAGTACGATGCACTATATAATTGTAATCCCTATCAATGAATAAAATAAGAAATTGAGTTTTGTGTAACTCTTGTACCATAACTACATTTGGTATCGAGCAAGTTAAAAGAGGGTGATATCATGATGTCTTGGTGAATTTGAAGGGGTAATTGCAATTGCTTGGTTGCCTTTGTATATGGAAGTATATTCTTTACACCATAGTAAGCAAACTCAAGCGAGTACTACTCGCCAAAACCCCATAAAAACGAATATTCGCCATGATAACTCGCATGAGAAAATACTCGTCGAATGTTTACCAATATTCAGCGAGTTTGTGCTAAAAAAACTTGCTAGGACGCAAAAGCAGACACGAAATACGGAAAACCATTGAAAATACATTGCAATTTCTCTTTTTAAGGTAACACACCCCTTCTTTTTTATCACACAGCCATTGAGCATGCATTGCATGAGTTGAAGGGATTTATAGCGAATTCGAAGAGCAAATTTGAAGAATTGCATTTGGAGGTAAGTTTTTTTAATTCTTTTCACAAATTCGTTCTATATTATTTAAATTTTATATATTCATATTGTATCCGAATATGATTTGTAATTTTAAATGCATTCAATTTAATTGCGAATGATTTTAAATTTTTAATAGTCATTTGGAGCCGAAGGTAAGTTTTATTAATTCTTTTTGCAAATTCGTTCTATATTATTTAAATTTTATATATTCATATTGTATTTGAATATGATTTGTAACTTTAAATGCATTCAATTTAATTGCGAATGATTTTAAATTTTTAATAGTTATTAATTTATTCATGTTTGTTATTGTGACATCGTCATTAATGAATGAAATTGTCGAAATGTATTGTTGTAATTTTGTAAATGTTATTTTAATTTCGTTTTTTAGAATGTATTCTTGTTCGTAGGATTTACAATTTTAAATTTGAAATTACGGTTAAATAGGGTTATAAAGCCACTTTTTTAATTTTAATTTTTTTGTAATTTTTTAAATGTACATTGTGTTGCATTAAAGCTTACTAATGGCATCGGGCTCGACATTTGGGTCAAGTATCACTAGCAAGAACCATTCCCGCTAATGCCCGTACCATTTCTTGGAAGTATGGTGTACGTGGAGCAGTTCAGGGAATCGTGGTTTGCAATTTTTGTGGCAAAACATTTTCTATAGGCATTAATTGCACAAGTATCATCTTGCATGTATTGTTTGTTGGGATGTTGTGGTATGTCCCAATGTTACAGAAGAGGCAAAACGAGAGATGAAGGCAAAGCTGGAAGAGCTGGAGGAGAAGAAACTAGAGAGGGAAATGGTGCATGTAGCCATAGCAGAAGCCATTAGACATGGAATGGCAGAGGACGATGTGGAAACGATTGTAGGCTCTACTCGCGGTCCACACATACGAACCGAAAGAGGCACATCTGCTTCATCGAGTTTGAGCAAAGGGATATATAGCTTTTTTGTACCAAGAAACATATTTGGGGCATAACCTTCACTGCAAGGTACAGGCTGGAACAAAGATGCACATGAGAAAGTAGATAAATTATGTGCGAATTTCTGGTATTACAACAACCTTCCCTTAAATGTGGCGAAGAACTCTTCTGGAAGTACTTGGTGACAACATTGACAATTGCAAGGAAAAGTACAAGACACCCTCTCCAAAAGACTTGAGTGGGAAATTGCTCAAGGGTGCAGTTGTAGATGCAACGACAATCCTAGAAGATCAAAAGAAGCAATGGTAGAAATATGGATGCACCATTCTTTCAGATGGGTGGACGGATGGAAGGAACCACACCCTCATCAATTTTTTAGTGGCTTCAAATGGTGAGATGGTGTTTTTGAAGTCAATTGATGCCTCTAACATAGTTAAAAATGCAGAGAATTTGAGTCTTATGTTGGAGAAGGTCGTATTAGAGGTGGGTATCCAGAATGTTGTGCAAGTTGTCACAAACAATGCAACAACATATGTGGCGACTAAGAGACTACTATAAGAGAGGCATCCATCACTCTTTTGGACTCCTTGTGCGGCTCATTGCCTTGACCTTCTTTTGGAGGACAGCAAAATTGATTGGGTGAGGTCGGTTATAGAAGATGCAAGAAAATTGATTGTGTTCTCGGCTTGATAAAATAACACACAAAGGGGAAAGAGTTTGTGTAAAGCCGGTGTCATAAGGTTTGTGACTAACTTCTTGACGTTGCAAAGTATTTCTAGTTTGTTATCATCATCGAAGCAAATGTTTGTAAGTCAAGCATGGCTAGACTCAATATTCAAATAAAGTTGATGGAGAGAGGACTGCAAAGATAGTTTTTGATGTCTTTGCAAAGAGAGCTATAAAGATCATCAAGGTAATTTCAAACTTCAATTTATATTTCAAGTCGATTCCTTTATTTTAATTTGTTAAATTATAAATATATTGTTATTTATTTTATTTGTAAGTTTGTAACTTTAAATTTTAATTTGTGTGTAGGTGTCAAAGCCGTTGGTGAGGGTTTTGCGCTTGGTTGATGGGGAGAAAAACCCTATGGGGTACATTTATGAGGCCATGGATAGGGCCAAAGAGGCCATCCAAAACTATTATAAGGGAGTATCACAGATTTGGTCCCTTTTGGGAGATAATTAATTGAAGGTGGAACAATCAACTCCACCAACCTATTCATGCAACGGGGTACTACCTCAACCCCAAGTTTTTCTTCTCCGATGGCTTCACAAATGTGAACGGGGAGGTTATGGAGGGCCTTTCAACATGCATTGAGAGGATGATACCAGAGGTTGAGATGAGGGACCTCATTATTTTAGAGTTGCAGAATTACAAGCATGTTAGGGGAGGCTCTTTTCTTTGATGTTAGCTATTCGAGGAAAACCACGCATTCACCAAGCGATAAGAATTCAAATGTTTACTAAGTTACTTATATGTTACAAGTTACAAATTTAATTTTATTAATTACTTATAAAATTTTGATTATCTTGTTTGTAGGTTCTTGGTGGGAGGATTGGGAGGAAATATACCCCACATCTTCAAAAGCTAGCCCTCATAATTTTATCTCAACCTTGTAGCACTTTTGGATGTGAACGCAATTGGAGTTTGTTTGAGGCCATTCACACGAAGAAGTGCAACAAGTTGACTCAAAAATGCCTTAATGACTTAGTTTTTGTGCAATACAATCTCCAACTTCGCACAAGAAAAGTGGAGGCCACATCACAGGAGCTTATTGATTTGGATGAGATAGATCCAAACAGCGAGTGGACTAGGCAAGAAGAGGAAATCCTGCATTCATAGAGGATGAAATTGCTTCTTTCGAGAGGGAAGTTATGGAGGGAGAAGCACTGACATGAGATATTGGATTAGATGACATCTTTGGAGGTGATGTCAAACATGCAACAAAGGAGCCACCGCCATCTACTACCAGGTTAGAGCCACAGTCGCAGCCTTCTAGGAGGAGCGAGGAGACACAACTGAGTGTAGGGACTAGTAGAGGCATTAGACCCTCTCCCTAATATTTCTCTAGGATGGGGAAGAGGAAAATGCAAATTATTGTAAATTGTAACTTGCATAGATATGAAATTTATGATGATAATTTTTAATGACAATCATCATAAATTCATAACATTTATCATCCGGCTGTTGTATTTGCATGATGATGCGATTTTGTATTGTATTTTATTCAAATCTAATAGAAAATACTTCTCCAACATTTACTGAGACTCATTTGATACATTTTGTAGCTATATTTTGCATTAAATTTATGTTTTTAAAAGAAATTTGTGTATTTTTAAGTTGTCAAATATTCTCGAATATTTGCCGAGTCTTCTTGCCGAGTTTTTTTCTGAGTCAATTTTTCTTGGGTTTGCCAAATATTTTCCAAATACGAGTATGCAAACCATGCTTTACACAATTATGTTTAGAAATAGTTAATATTTGGGTCGCTTTTGAGGAGATTTAGCATTTTTTTAAGTTTAGAAAAGGCGTTAAAGGTGTCAAAAGAGTATGATGTAAAGGCGCTAGTATGCTTGGCAATTACACATATACGAGAATAGTCGGATGCATTTGAGCAAAGACGCAACTATAAAATAGATTTTCTTAGCACGGAAATTAATTGAAGAATTTTACGTGAGTAGCACTAAGAAGAGGCAACCATTAACAAGTTTGGTGGTGTGGTAGCATGATATGCTAGTAAATGGTGTAAAATGCAGTCCAAACTCCCAAGCACGTAAGAGTCCGAGAGATTAATAGTGAAATTTGCAGGCCTAAAATCTATGTCCATCTCAAGTTCATGCTATGTGGCAATCCGTACTGTTATTGTTAGCGCCACATGCTTAGTTGTTTGCCATCAAAATGCAGATGTAATCTACTACATATACATGAAAGTTTTGTTTTCTATTCAATTTTCGGTTTACTTTCCGAGATTTCGCTTTGTCCATCTCGTGTTACACCCAACAACATTTGCACACTATTGTAAAATTTAGGTGCGTTTGAGAATCTTTGAACCGAGTATATGTCTAAATTCATGTTGTACACAACGATAGATTTGATATTTGAGAGAATAGAGAGAGATTTGATCTTACACACAAATGAAGTAATGTCCCCTTTTTCGAATTGAGGCCTAAATATGGACTTCTTGCCATTCCCTTTTCGTGGCAAAGAAGAATTATTGAACAAGGAAAGGAATTACATTTCATTTCATTTTTATTTTATCAATTTTAATGTTTTCTCCAGTGTTTTCTTTAATAAGGCTGTGGATAGAAAAATGAGTCGAATGGGTTGGAGGTGTCTTAAAGGCAAATTAAAGACCCAAAGAAGCTTTTATGAGGTTGGTCCTTCTAATTGGCTTTTGGCACCAAAGGGAGGATATAAAAGGAGATCGATGACTTCATTATCATCTATCTTGGTGCATTTTCTCTACACTTGATCTTTGAGCTGATTGCTCATTGTCATTCCACTTTTGAGTGAAAATACAATTGTGTGGCTTTTCCAAGGAAGATGAAAACCTTCCTTGTGGCTGGTTGGAGGACGAAAACCCTCCAATTTTGGGTGAAGTGAAGACAACTTTGAAGACCTCTTGCAGATTTGGACATTAAAATATCAAGGAAGACATCTACCAGGGTTTTGCATATTTTTGGAGCTCTCCCTAGAGGGCGACTAGGGTTTGATGGTATTTGAGTGCCTTTTAGGGCACAAATTACAAATTTGATTTTATATTTTGATTCGACATATTTTATAAGGTAGAATCTATATTTTCATGATTTTTGGTGGTGATTATCTATCATTTTCAGCGTTGGTTTGTGGTTGTTCTGCTGTTGTCCTAAAATTAATTACAACAATATATATTCGCTGATTTTCTCCATTTATTGTTACCAAATTGAATGGATATTGGTTGTCGTGCTTGAATTAATTATTTAGAAGTATTTATCAGTTGTTGTGCATGGTTTTGGTGAATTCTAAGTTTTTATCAATTCGGTCGAGGGTTGGACCGGACCGGAACCGGAACCGGACCGGAACCGGACCAGTTCAAACTCTATGAGCTGGTTTACTAAAAACACATAAAAATTATTTTGGTTTTTAAAGAAAGAAATATATTTGAAAAATTAGAAACCATGATGCCAACAATTACACACAAAATATCAAAGTTTGCTCATTTATATAGTGATAGTTGGAATACTCGCAGGTTCTAACCAAAAATACTCATTTCAGAAGTGGAAACACCCCAAAAACAAAACTGGCAATATTAGGCCAATACTAGGGAATACTAAGCAACTTAAAAATACTCAAATTTCTTTAAAAAACATAAATTTGCAGCCAAAACCATGTATTTGCAGCATTTTCTTTCATCTATTAATGCTTTCATGTTGGGACCTTTACGATAGTCTTAGCCTTGTGTCCGAGGATGCACAAATTGGAGAGTTAAACACAAAAAGACTCTTAAAATAGCAAAAAAACCTATGCATCATGATAACTTGATATGTGAAGTCAACATTTGAATAAGCAGGTCGCGACCAAGTTGGTAGGTGGGAGTGGGATGATTAGTCCAAAGAGCACGAGGAGAATACTCGCGAGTTTTGGAAAGCTATCCATTAATTTTTAATTACTAATCATCTTACAGACATGGCAATCAAAGCTCATGATTCTTTCTGAAGATTGTAAGAAGTTGCTTGGTCCAAAAGGTGTAAAAATAGATTTTATGAAAATAAGAAAAATATTGCCATCAAATGTGTAGAGCTCGAGAAAATATGCACTTTAGTGCGACACTGAAACGGAGCCACAAAATGAAAGTTATGGCACATGCAAGTTTTTGTTGCTACATCTTCCTAGGACCCTTTCCAAAATGGCAAATTTTATTCTATTCTTGTGTTTTTTCACCAAAAATCCAAAAAGGAAAGAAATGCCAAAAAAGGAAAGAAATCTTCGACATGGGATGTTGAAAAACCGGACGGTTTGGGCTAAAAATTCTGACCCGATCCGAGTTGATCCAAGCACGGTTCGTGATTTCAAAATTTTGTCAAATGGTCAAACCAATTTTCCTCGGAATATTGACCGGTTTCAAAATACTTGGTTCAAGTAGGGTGAATTCCAAGTTCTTATATAGTTCACCCTAGGGTTTTGAAGGATGTTACATTTTTGTCATAAAATCAGATTATTTTCATCTTTGGTGTTGGTGTATTTTCAGATCTGATTCTTGGGGTTTGTGGCCAAACTCATATTCTTGGTTTTTGCCCCTAAAAGGGACATTACAGTGGTATCAAAGCTTTGGTCTTTCTCCAAGCCGAGGGTTCTTGTGGAGAAGAAAATATGGATAGATTGATGAAGGTGCAAGAAAGACTAGCGGACACCTTGGACTCTCTTGCCTCCGCCATGCAAAACCTACAAAGGGGAAGGACATTCAAGGAAGAGCCTAGGGTTTCAAAGGTTGCAACTAGCTTTGAGGAGTATCAAGCCCTTCCAGAAACTATTCGTGATGCCCTATCATTTTCCGAGTTTGTAGGATGGAGAAAAGATAGAGTGGGCATTGGAACTTGGTCCAAGCCCCAAGGCATGCACAAGGGTCATGGGAAGGATATCCCAACCCTAGTGGAAAAGAGCCCCATCTTGTTGGCAAAGCAAGAAGAGGCTACGGAGCTTGTTGAAGAGGGAACCAAACTCCCAAGTTCGCTAGGAGAGGATGGGCATGCCTATTCCCCTAAGGTTAAGATGGAGGAAGATATATTGCAACTGGTTATTAAGAGGGAGCAGCCCTTGGGAGAATGAAACCCTAACCCTCTTGCCAAAGTTGATCTCTTGGCTAGTTTTCCAAACAACACCATAGTGACAGGGGTTTGATGAAGTAGTGGAGCACGAGCCAAGAAAGGAGAAGGAGATCAATGAGCATACAACTCAAGATCTGCACCTTGGAGGAAAGGGAGCCATGAAGGATGAAGATTCAGCCCTTACTCCCATTATTGTTCCGGATAGTCATCATTATGAGGTAATTATTGATCATTGTTTGATTAATACTGATAATATTTCAGCATGTGATGAATCCAGGGTTGAGAAGAAGGGTTATGAGCAAGAAGGGAAAGTGAAAGGGATGGGTGGAACCCATTTCTCAAGGAGACATGATAATCAGTCAGCATGTTGGTCTGTTTATAACAATGATCAATAAAGAGCCAAAAGATGAAGAATTAGACTTGGGTAAGAGCCACAAAGACATCCCAAGCACATGTGAACAAGGTATGGTGGTTGTGCAAAAGGGGAGAAGCACCAATTATCAAGAGGAGGAAAAGGAAAAAAGAGATGAAAATCTTGTTGAAAGTCCAAGGAACAAATATATTTCAGATTTATTGCTCCTTAGTTCACCATCACATGGAGCTAATCGTCATAATCAGTTTGATACAAATGTGGGCAAAATGAGGAGCACATTGAGTAGTAAGGGGTACTTATAGCCTTTCATTTGGCAATGAAATATCCCTTGTGGGATATTACTTGAAATTCACAAAATATATATTAAATAACAACGATGAATTGATTATTCTTATTATTATGATAGTAATATGCGCAGAAATAAAGAAATTTTTGTATTTTGCAAACTAAACACTTCAAAGACTGGAAGCTTCAAACAACTCAGAAAAATATATAGAACAATAAACTAGAGAGAAATACTTTTTCTCTCATATATGGTTTTATTTATTTATTTTAGGCGGGAAATGAGAGAAAATAAAATTGACCATAATTTCTAGAATAATGAAATGAAAAAATGAGAAATAAATTATAGGGCATCTTCATGATGATAACAATCCAGCTTTGAAATCTTCGGAATCAAACCATAGAAACCCCTCCAAACTGGTCCTCAAATCTTGAAGTGAGTAGATAAAACCCTAGAAAATAGTTGTTCCAAATTTGAATTGAAACCCTTGATGAAGTTGTCCTCTTACTCTGAAACTGAATTTTTGATTACTCTCTAGATCTGATCCAAAAATTTGAATAAAGCTCCAAAATAGCAAAACTAGGGAGGATCTTTTACCACCTAAGAGTGCTCGCTAGGCTAGGTGTGGATATTTCACCAAAGCTAGGGTTTCACTGTGGGATCTTACTCCACAAGGAAAGAAAGTGCAAAAACAACAGTTGCTCTAATATGAAAATAGGTGAGTGTATGAATGAATGCCTTCTTCTCCCCAAGCACCACCTTTTATAACTTTCCAATGCAACAAAGTGCCTAAAAAACCCTAATCGACCCCTTGGGGAAAACCCACATGAACATAAAGTAACTTAAGTTACTTTTTTCCCCTAGCACCAAAAGTGACTTAGGTGACCCCAACAAAGGAATAGAAAATAAAGTACCATATATTCACCCATCACTTAAGTCATCGACAAAATATAACATAAAGTACCTTAGGGGAGCATCACGCAACATTATTTCACTTATGTCATCTCAAAGTATGTGTCCAACATCAAAACATAATATATAAGTGAAATGAAGGTGCAAACCATACCCAATAACCATCAATGTCACTAGCCCCTTAGGCATGACCAAGGCTAAGACGGATGAAAGGCCTCCTAGGCCACCGCTTTCGTAAATGGGGACATTATAGCAGCCCCCAAGTTATGCATGCATCAAGACAAATGTTGCGTTATGCACATGGACTGAGTTTGGAGTGATAAGAGGTAACCCTCTTCCCAAGGCCCACGGTATGCATGCAAAGGTAACTACTTCCTCTTTTCGTTTGGTTTGTAATCCATTTGATATACTTGTAAGAAGAATTTGGGATCACAATGATGGTCACAATGATGGTTGTTGATGGTATCTCAACAAGTCTTATAAGGTCAAGAAGATTGGAAAAATCTCTCCATAAGGCACTTGATGAGGTGGCTGGTCTATTCCTAACAGCAGTCAAAAGGAGGTCATTTGAGGGAATACTCATCCTTAACGAGAAGCCTAAGGTTACCCAAGACAAGCACCAACAACTTTGGAACAAATGCAAGAAAGAAAAGACCCCATCCGGCGGGAAATCATGCCAAGAAAGAGTGTTGATTTAAACTCAAAATTCGAGTCCTAAGAATGTCATGGGCAGCCCACGGTATGAAGATATCTCAGTTTTTGCCAATATATCATTTCAGATTTGTTACCATGGACAGATGGTTAGAAGGAGTACTCATGTCTCATGTGTGTTGTATCCTCCTATGTCACCGTTGATTGAATACCTTCGTGCACATCATACTTCACGGGGTGATGAGGTAAGAAGTACTTTTTGTAGTAAAGAACATATAGATACTTGGGCTCAATTTCAAAGGTGTTTCCGCAAGTGGCATATAGGTGCTATGTTGAGTCCTTCAAAGGGAGGAATATCTGATTTCAAAATCATTATGGAAGGGAACTCTATCATGAGGTGTTTGGGTCATAATGGTGGTTCTAACTTTCCGTTTCATATGTGGTTAACCCTTGGTTCCATAAAAATGGAAGAGTTAGAAGGAATGGGCAGCAGTATGCATCAAATTATCAAAGAAGAATTGGCAAGAAGGATGGGGCCAAGCAAGGCTGGTTTCAAAGGCCTCATGGTCACCATAACTTATGGAACATATCCTCTTTGCACAAGAAAGATACCACAGCCCGCTGTCCCCATGAAAAGGTATGAGTTTTGCATTGACTTCTTTGTTTTAAGTTCAGCTGAGACACATTGTTTTGGGGGTCAAGAGCTTCAAATTTTAGAGGAATTTACCCTCAAAATTCACAAGGAGTTGGGGTTCCACTTGCAAAATGATGAAATCAGAATTCATAGGAATGTTAAGCTAGGGAAGGCTGATTTTCTCGAGTTAAAGGCCAAGATGTCTGCTGATTTCAATTGTAGACCTGTTCTTAATTTTTCAGCCTATGTAAATCAAATTTCAGTCCCTACATTACTCATGAAATTGCCTTTCTTCATAAGATTTCCATTTGGTAGTTATTATGCCATGGTTATAGGACTGAATTTGCAAAAATCAGACTTGGGACTGACATTAGCAGCCATGAACAACAACAGTGAATTTTCATTTTTGAAGAGCATTCCATCACAGGTTGATATAGGAAGAAGGTTTCAGCTGAAAGGAGGGAACAAATCAGATTTGATAGCCTCAATTTGGATAAGATTCCATGTGAATTATGACTGTGGTAAAATGTTTTCAGCCCCTCCACAATCTGATTTGTATTTGGTAATAAGAGAGATATCTCATCAAGATGATTATGCATCCATTCCTTGCTTTATGATGGAAACTACATCAGTTTGCAGGGATTTTAGTACAAGTAAGCATGCAAAGAAAGGAAATATCATTGTTGTTTTTGAATTAGAAAATGATGAAGACTTCCATGAAGAAAGGGGCAGTAGAGGTATGAGTTTGTTTGGGATGAAGCTCCTTCATCTAAAGATGCACAAGATCCAAATTATGGGAGCACTACAACATGTTCCTTTACTTTGATAGGATGATACTTGGGCATATGAGTTGCAATTGCTTGGGGACAAGCAATTTTGGGAAGGGAGGACTGTAATGTCCCCTTTTTCGAATTGAGGCCTAAATATGGACTTCTTGCCATTCCCTTTTCGTGGCAAAGAAGAATTATTGAACAAGGAAAGGAATTGCATTCCATTTCATTTTTCTTTTATTAATTTTAATGTTTTCTCTAGTGTTTTCTTTAATAAGGCAGGTCAGCTGGGTTGGAGGTGTCTTAAAGGCAAATTAAAAGACCCAAAGAAGCTTTTATGAGGTCGGTCCTTCTAATTGGCTTTTGGCACCAAAGGGAGAATATAAAAAGAGATCAATGACTTCATTATCATCTATCTTGGCACATTTACTCTACAATTGATCTTTGGGTCTGATTGCTCATTGTCATTCCACTTTTGGGCGAAAATCCAATTGTGTGGCTTTTCCAAGGAAGACGAAAACGCTTCCTTGTGGCTGGTTGGAGGACGAAAACCCTCCAATTTTGGGTGAAGTGAAGACAACTTTGAAGACCTCTTGTAGATTTGGACATTAGAATATCAAGGAAGACATCTACAAGGGTTTGCATGCATTTTGGAGCTCTCCCTAGAGGGAGCGACTAGGGTTTGATGGTATTTGAGTGCCTTCTAGGGCACAAATTGCAAATCTGATTTTATATTCTGATTCGGCATATTTTATAAGGCCGAAATCTATATTTTCATGATTTTTGGTGGTGATTATCTATCATTTTCAGCGTTGGTTTGTGGTTGTTCTGCTGCTGTCCTAAAATTAAATACAACAGTATATATTCGCTGATTTTCTCCATTTATTTTTACCAAATTGGATGGATATTGGTTGTCGTGCTTGAATTAATTATTTAGAAGTATTTATCAATTGTTGTGCATGGTTGTATGGTGAATTCTAAGCTCTTATATAGTTCGCCCTAGGGTTTTGAAGGATATTACAGCTGCTGTCATAAAATCAAATTATTGTCATTTTGGTGGTGGTGTATTTTCAGATCTGATTCTTGGGGTTTGTGGCCAAACCCATATTTTTGGTTTTTGCCCCTAAAAGGGACATTACAAATGATCCGTCCATTGGCAATGTTCAGCCCATATAGATTTTTATGTTCATTCATTGTGCTCAAAGCATTGCAAACACTCCAAGACCTCCTATCACTTATCATTTTATTTGCGATGTGCATCCATGTGCCAACAAATAACCTCATATTTTTGCCATAGTCCTTCCATATGGATATGTTAATCAACATCCATGTAATTGCCAACCCTCGGCCTTCTACCCACGTGCCCTATAATTTTCCATACATTCATATACTTTATCTTACACCTATTATCGTGATCCTTTTAAAGTCGTGAATCAATTCCTTTTAAAGTTGTAGATATTAGATTCTTCTTGGTTTATACTATCATGTCTTTTTAGAATGATGGGTCACATAAAGATTTTAATTAGGTAAACAATCTTATCGGTTTTTTGTCTCTTAGTTTGTGTTTACATGAGTATTCCACTGGGCCGCTTCCTCCCCTTAAATTTTGACATTTATGGGGACAAAGTGACATCCTGAGGCTCGGGGATGCCTTGAAACATCTCCCCCTCGTACCACCACCACCACCACAAGTCAATGGACGTCCCTAATAGGTTTCCCCGAAGAGGGGACATTTACATCACTGAGAGGAACCTTTGGGGTACTTTGGGACATATCCTAAACTTCGAGGAAACTTGTCCATTTCCCCATGTGATCACGGAAACTCGCAATTGTCCCCTACGCCAAAAATGCCAAAAAGTGAATTTTTAGAATACAAAACAAACCTTTTTGGGTATGTCTCGTGGCCCCAACCCTAACCCTAATAGTTTATGGGGCCCCACCCACGCTTTAAGCACTCAAAAAAACTATAAATGAACCTCACACCCTCACTCCAAATCATTATCAAAGCTTGAAAACATTGAGGAAGGTTGTAAGTGCAAGAGTGAGAGAAAGCAAGGCTGCAAGAGTGAAAGGTTGAGAGCATTAACAAGAGGGACAACGACAACAAGAGGAAGAGGAAGTTCCAAGTCTTAATTGATAAATTGTTCTAAGTTCCAACACATTCATCAATTCGGAAGCCTTCAAGCCTTCAAAGTAAGCCATGGTCCATAATTCTAGTGATGAGGAGCTTTACCTCAATGAGTCCAATAATTCTAGTGATGAGGAGTTTAGTGTGGGCTTTGGGAATGATTTCTAATTAGAGGCATTGGGCTATTGGCCAATTGTATTTGAAATTTGAATGTAATCATCATTTTGAATACAAATTATGATATAAATATTAATATATTGATATTCAACATTTTCATAGTTCAATGCAATGTGTTTAGTATTTCAAAGTTTCATTAGTTATTCCTTATACATTTTTTTATAACTATTTTTTCAAGTACTATAAATATTTGCATCACCATCCCCCTGTTCCAACACTTCCTAGAACTATGATTTACATATTTTATAAAGTTTTGTTTGTGGTGTAATTTAGTCTCTTGACTTATTTGTTGTCAAAAAGAGTATCTAAAAGTTATATGTGGCCTTGTTTTTGGTTTATTATTATAATTTTAAAATATAAGTAGTGCATATAATTTTTAGTCCAAGGTGTATAGTGTTTAGTGGCATTATGTAATTTAGCATTCTCTAGTTTTTGTTAAATTATTTTACTATCTTGTTAGTCATCATATGGTCGGTCTATATAGACCATAGTTCAAAAAATTGTTATCAACTATTAATTGGTAGGAAAAAAATTGACTCGAAAATTGGGAATCGACAATTTCTCAACAATTTATTGGCATTAATCGGCAACTTTATCGCTACTTTAAAAACATTTAAATTCATAAAATAAACTTAAATTAAATGTAAAACATTGTTAAATGACACAAGTGAATCTATAGAATGCCATAGGCCCATAAGTATATTTTCTATTAAGTTTTGACCAAAAAAGAGTACAAACTCAAAGTACAAAGTTTGCAAACTACAATGCTCATAGAGTCATGTGACTTTTGAAGTATCAAATTATCAATAATATTCCATTTCATCAGCACGCCTAAAATAAGTTTGTTGTGGCTGCCTCATGGAAGTGGAAGGTAAAGATTCTTCCTCTACAACACCAACATCGTCATCTACAAACATATCATCTGGATCCTCACCAACTCCTAATGCCCCTAATGCTATTGCTTTTTCAGTCTCCCTCTCCAAATTTGTTATCTCCTCCGTAGTAAACATAGGCTCCACATCATCAACAATCTAGTCATCATATGGATCAATGTCAGCCAAGTCAATTGCATCATAACTTTGTGCCCCCTCCACTTGTCTCACATGAAGACGAAGATTGTATCGCATGAAAACAAGGTCATTGAGGAGTTGTGTTGTCAATCTGTTGCGCTACTTTGTGTGAACAACTTCGAATATGTTCTAATTACGTTCACATCCAGAAGCACTACATGGCTGGCACAAAATGTGGATCGCTAGCTTTTGAAGCTTTGATATTTTTGCACCATAATCTTCCCACCACAAATCTGCAAACAAGACATTTATAATTTTGTAAGTTAATTAGGCTTGAATAATGAAAGAATTCTAGACTTTTGGTATCTAGTTCTACACGTAATGTGTAATAACCCTTTTGAGGGTTTCAACCAAACAAACCAATTGCAGATCTGAAATTTAAATTGCAGCAGATTGAAAGAGTAAAATCAGCGACTTGAACTATCACCAAAAATCACCTCAAAACACCACAAACCAACTCGCCAATATTTTATGGAATATTAGAAGCCAAAATCACAAAGAAATGTTGAAGAATACACTGCTGGAAATTAAATATGAACTGGAAATTGCAGCCACAAGAAAAATATGAAATATGGGTCTAGAAACCCTCTAAATTCATCAAACTTCAGATTCCGGCCTTTAAAAATATTACAAATCAGATTATGAAACCAGATTTCTCAAATTCTTCACCAATAGCTCCAAACCCTACCCAAGGTAGGTCGCTCCACCCTAAATAATTCAATTACTAGCTGGAAATTACAAATAGATCTTCAAATCAGCTCTTCACTTCAAGACCAAACAATGATGAAGGGTTTTCATCCTTCACCCAAGCCACATGAAGGGTTTTCGTCCTTCAATGAAGCCTCACAAGAGGGTTTTCATCCTCAAGTGGATGAACAAGGAGCAACAAGCTCACAATGCCCAAGTAGAATAAAATGCGCCAAGTCTAGATACAAATGATGCCTCTAATCTCCTTTTATATCCTCTTTTTTGGCACCAATGCTCAATTAGAAAAGGCCGACTTGTATAATGCAAGAAAACACTAAAGGAAATATTAAAATATGTAATGTCCCCATTTCTGAAGACCCTTAGCCTATACTTCCCCGTGGGCTTCGGGATGTTGCAAGGGGAACATTTTTATTAAATAATTAAATATTATTGCCTGGAGCAATAATTATTTAATTATTTAATTATGAAGATTATTTAATTTAATTCCCAAAATATAAAAATTAAATGGGGAATTAATTAAATAAATATTTAGGTGGTTTTTATTGATAAAATCACCCTTTGAAAAGGGGACGCCACACCTAGGGAAAACAAACTACTTTTATTTAATAATTTCCCTCTCCTAGGGATTTCGAATTTTGTGCCTCCTTTCTTATAAAAGGAGTGCTAGGATCATTATTATGATTATGTTATGATGAAATTATTTTGATACTCCATGCTTGGAGTTGGGATGCATGCCCATTGATGTTCTCTCTCTCTCTCTCTCTCTCTCTTGTGTGGGAGGTTGTATTGAGCTGGTTATTGAGAATCAATTGAAGTGATTATTTGCTAGATCCCTGTTTTTGGCTTTGGCAAGCATTTGATTAAATTTGCAAGTGCAAATCTGCCTTTTTCTACTGTAGCGACGTCACTGTAGCAGCTGGGTTGGTGATAAAAAAATAATTGTTTTGGAGTACTTTTGGCAAGTCGGCTTTGGTGTATTGGTTTCTAATATAAGTGATCCCCTTTCATAATATTTGTGAGCTGTTTGTATGCATTTCTGAGTGTGGTACAGTCAGCCTTTTGCATGCTTTCATGCCCTATTTTACAGCGACTTGCTTTAATGATGATTGTGATCAGGTTTAGTGCATTGTTGTTGTGAATCGATTGAGTTAGTGGCATGGTTTGGAGCTCTTGGTCGCAGCGAGTCATCTAGGGCATATTGATGCTAATTGTTGGTGTTATATGGATCTGATTTTAATATAAATTAAGACTGCTATTTACCCTTGGCCAGTGATTTCATGGTGTAACCATTTGGGTGTCTAAAAGCATGTTTTAATTGCTCTAATGTGCAGCGACCAGCCTGGGCATATTTGGTGACTATTTTTGGAGCATTCTTAGCAATTAGATCTGTGTTATGTGATCTCTATTGCCCAGCAAAATTCCTCATGAATATCTAATGCATTGTTGTGGTGGTACGACTTGATATGTGCATGGTATGGTAAGATTATAGCTTCTATATGGCAGCGACTTCTTCTATGTTGCATGTAGACTGATTTGGAGTGGATCGACTAGTTGTTTGCATGTTTGTATGATGTTTTTACAGTCCCTCTTGGCAGCAACTAGAATAGAGCAAGTTTGGTAAATACCTCATATGATTTCCATTCAATTAAATATGCTGCCATTTCCTAGGCAACAGTGATTTGTTTTGGGATGTCTGGAATGCATAGTGGGTGCCTTAAATATCCAGTGATTGCCTAAGTATTTTGATAATTGGTTTATGATCTTCTAAAGTGGATCGACTATTTCTATGCATGATTACATATCTCTGAATGCAGCGATCAGGATTATTGCATGCTCAATAATAATTCTTTATAAGGAGATTTGGGTGACTGTTTGTAGCTGGTTGAACAAGGCTGAGTTTAATGGTATCTTGGAATTCTATAACAGCAGAAGTAATCTGAGTTGAAGAATGTTGAATGTTGTGAGTAATTTTAGTAGTCATTTCAGCAGTGCTATTGCTTGTTACATGCTCAATTCAGTGAAGCTTAGATCTGATTTTTAAAGTTCAGTTGAGGAAGTAGCTGTACGGGTTGTCGATAGAGGCCATTAAACCCCTATTTTTGGGTTTATTGAGTCATTTACTCAACTGGTACAAGTAGTTTGACTGAGTTTAGCTATTTACAGTTGATTGGTGTATTGAAGGGTTGTTGATTTGCATATTTTCCATTGATCCCAGAAGTGGGATATTACAAAATATTAGATAAAATATATTATAAAGATGCTCAAGGGTCTTCTCCTTCATTTTTGCTTCTTTTCCATGGAGAAGGAATGGCAAGAAGACCAAATATCAGCTCTTAAGTGGGAAAAAGGGACATTACATAATGAGACTAAATAAAAAGATTCAATTTGTTTTTATCAGGTTGAGCAATGTTTCTTCTTTACACACATAGAGCCAAAGAAAAGAATCTCCCCTCTCGTTGACTTGTAAATCTACAGCTCGTCAACAATTGCATCTCTAATATCTTCGTTAGATACCATCCTCTCTATGCATGTATTAAAGCCATCCATAATCTCCTCTCAACCTTAAATGATGGGGAATAGAAGAATTTTGAATTTAGGTAATATGATGTTGCATGCATATGTTGATGCAAAGATGTCTTGTTCCATCTTCGATCAATTATGTGCCAAATGGTTTCATATTTTCGCTGATTTTGCCCATAATATTTAGCTATGGCCTCCTGGCCACGTTCATAGCCTCATACAAATAAACCATTGGGTTTTTCTTCCCATCTACCATCCGTAGAACTCGAACCAAAAGCTCGACACCTAAAAAAATAATACATAAATTTAAAAACAAAATAAATAAAAAAATATAATAAATAAATAATCAATAAACAAATATTTAAGTTTAGGTTACCTTCATGATTTCTTCCATTTGTTTTGCAAACATATCATCAAAAACGGTCTTCACGACCCTTTCCCCTTCGACCTTTCTAGCATAGGAGACTCCAACCATATTATTCTCAACACCATGAAGCATTTGTTAAAGCAAGGGGAGGAACATGATTTAATTATATAAGTAATTGCATCAATGTTTTGGGCTTTTCACCCCCTAGCCTCTTTCCCTTGTGGCAAAGCTCGTGTTGTTGCATCATTTTTGTTGGGTTTTCAAAGACGTCCAAGAAGTTCACTCGAGGTTTTTTTCTTGTATAGTGATTGCATTCTTTGTTTCCAGATTAACAAATTTGTGGGATTTCCAACCATGTCCGTGAAGTCTTGGACCAAATTTTTTTCGCCTTTTTTAATAAAGTTTTCCTTTGAGGTGAATGCAACTGGTTGCTAGGATTTACCTTGCAATTTGGTGGACTGATTTTTTCTTGGTTGTTGTACAAGTGTAGGCAGCATGGATGACTCCGACTTGTTGTGAACCACTTCCATCTCTTCAATTCCCAGCTCCATTAATGCTGCAGATGGATTTTGTTGTCAAGTTGTTTTGATTCATTCATTGATCCTCGCCCTTTCGAACATACGCTCTTTGAAATTTGCTTCCAGCTTTACTCATTTCAGGGTTGTATTGATTATGTAGACCTGATTGACTGTGATCCATGTTCTTTTTTATGTGGTAGTTGCAGCTCATGGGTTTGTGTGTTGATCTAATCTTGCACGTGTTAAGTGGGAAAAACCTTGTTCGACTGTCCATATTCGTGACAAAGAAGGTATTTGAAGGGGCTGTTTTCGTAGTCAATAGCCTGTTTCCATTCTAGCCCACCCATATCTAGGATCAATTGATTATGATGTGGTTTCTCTAGATCCAAGTTGACATTGATGCTTTCATAGTTTAACACCCCTAGATTTTTGGTGAAATTTGAGACTACTTTATGTTCCCTAGTGGCCAAACGAATTTTCACATGTTAGGAAAATCACCACTATTACACCATAGTTTAAATAGTGAATAAGTCATGGTCAATAGATTTAGTTATACATCTACTTTAGAGGGGTTGTTGAGTGGATGGAATACTCATGAAAATAAGTGAGATAAGTAGATGATTATAAGGTTTGAATTCTAAAGAATAAGATAAGACAACCGAAAAGAGAGGGAGGAGTTAGATATTAACTGTTGTCTTGGTGATTGTAGTCAACGCCAATGGGCTTTGACAACTTCCAATTGTTCATTTAGGATTGTCTATCAATCAACTATAAGGTTTGGAAGAGAGATAGATCGAAAGACCATTGCCCTCAGTTCTTGATCGATATCATCTTGGATTGGATTGATTGTTGCAGGGGTTATTATCCTAGGAAATACTCCTACCCTTTGCGGTTGGACTTGTCTAGAACGGTCATAAGGTGACACAAGCACATAGGAAGAGCTAATAGGCTAAGTTTGAGTAGCATGGATTCCAACTAATTAATGTGTTTGGATCAACTAACCTAAACTAATTAAATGAAAGGAAGAACACTAATTAAAAGAAACTAAGTGACTTAAAAATATTAAAGCAAAATTATTCCTAAAACTTAATTGAATAAGGCACATAAATAAATCTACTATCTTTTTGTATTTTTGGATAATATATTCGAATAAATAAAACAAAGCTATTTTTTTGGTTTTTGCATGTATTTAAAATCTAATTAGAATAAAATAAAACAAAATAAGACCTAACTAGAAGAAAAGCAATAAACAAAGAGATGACAAGATAGAGCTACTCACTATTGCAAGTGGGTGCTGAAAATAGACAAGTTCTTTCACAATTTCTTATAACAAAGAAATTATTTAAACGAAAATAGAGGTTCTGCTTCTAGGATCACAAACTACCACTTTATTACTGTCTACTTTTGGCTTATTGGTGAGGAAAACTTACAACGGCTTTATCTCAGCCTGAGAAGCTTTTCATAAGTAATCAATCTAGAACTAAATAAACAACAAAAGCTACAAATCAAATTCTAACTTTCCTTTGAGTAAAACCAACAAGGGTTTTATTTTAGGGGAATAAGTCTTCATAGTGGCGGATGAAAGTAGAATGATGTGGTGTGTTGGAAAGAGAGAATGAAACCAAAGAAGAAGCATAGTAAAGCCTATGGCAAAAGCCTTCCCTATATCCTCTGACATAAATCCAAGTAAAAGTAGAGGCTTCCCTTGAATCTTTGGGTTGTCTATGTAGATTTCTATAACTAAAATTGTAAGAAATGTGTGAAACCCATCGCCAACTTTTGAACATTTTCCACCTCAAATTTGTTTGGGTTAAATAGATTTTGGATGTATTTTCAATGATAAAAATACGAAAGCTTCTTTCTTTATTTTCTCTCTCCACATATTCCAACATAGGTATGGAGCCGAACAAGTGAGGAGAAATATGAGGGCATAGTCACTCAAGGAAATCACCAACAGATTTTTTTTAGATAGATAAACGCTTTTGACCGGAGCTATGAACCAAAGTACATTCAACCAAAATATAACATTTAAGCTCAACAATTAGCGAACTAGATCCACCACACTTGAACACACTTCTAGCGCAGCAATCTCGAACCAGAATCCACCTCTGTTAAATCAGCTTGCTAGTCATGCCACCTTGGACATTACCACCCCAAACGGGATTGTGCCTAAGTGGGATTTGAACTTGGGTGGAGCTAGATACAACCATCCGTCTTAACCACTCCACCCAGACCCCATCGGCCACCAAAGCAGATTTTATACCGCCTGGATTTTCTCGCTAGTATTCCATCAAAGGTCAGAGGGCATTTTTTTCAAAGCATTTTCGTTGCAATTGACGCAAAATATATGAAACCTTTGCAATTTTCCAAGCGCGACTCACGAGAGCATAAATCAAACAGATGAAACAAACAAAATTGAGGGAAACAAGCCACGAAATTTCTGTCACATTTTTCAGCATTTGAAGGTGCAAAATCTGAGCAAAAGAAGTATGAATTAGGGCACGAAATTTTCAGATGAAATTCGACCACGAATCAGGAGATTTCAAACACAAAAATCACGAAAATACCAATCACGATTTTTATGGCACACGGATTTCAGAGATTTTTATATCAATTTTTACTCAGTCATGAATTTACAGCAATTTCAGTCATGTTTGCTGTATTTTGAGGTTTTTGACAGGTTTTCTGTCCAGTTTTCAGCAAATCGCTAATTTCTAGGGTTTCATTGTATTTTTGAAGCCTTCCTGGTATTTTGCTCTCTATTTTCTGAATATGCAATTGTATTTATTTTATTTTATCTTCAGTATGGAAATTCCAATAGAAAAATATTCTGGTCTAAATTTTCATACATGGAAAGTGAAAATACAAATGCAACTTATGAATAAAAATTTGTGGGGCATAGTAAATGGGAAAGAGAAAGCACCCATCGATGCAAATAAATTACTAGATTGGCAGACTAGAGATGATAAAGTGAAAGCTATTATCAGTCTTGCGCTTTCTGATTCGGAGCTACATCATGTAGATCTGGACAAATTGTCTAAAGAAATATGGGACACTTTAAATACATTGTTTGGCACAAAAGTAGTCAATGCGAAATTTTTGCTAAAACTTCAGCTATTTAGATTCAAAATGGATGAAGGAATCTCTATGTCTAACCATGTCAACAACCTGAGATCCCTTATTAGACAACTTGCAGATGTACAGACTACGGTAGATGACGAGGATGCAAAAGCTATCCTATTAAACAGTTTGCCTTCTAAGTACAACAATATCATTTTTACCCTCAGCCAAATGTCTACTCAGTCTCTTGCTGACATGATTGCAACACTTCTCGCAGACGAAAGAAGAACAATTGTTGAAGATGAGGGTAGTTCTCATCATGAGAGTGCATTATATTCCAGAAACTTCCATAGAAAGTCAAATAAAGACAAAAGGGAAATGGAATGTACAAACTACTACGAGAGCCCTTATCGACAACTTGCAAATGTACGGACTACGGTAGATTACGAGAATGCAAAAGCTATCCTATTAAACAGTTTGCCTTCTAAGTACAACAATATCATTTTTACCCTCAGCCAAATGTCTACCCTAGTCTCACTTGGCATGATTACAACACTTTCACAGGACAAAAGAACAATTGTTGAAGATGAGGGTAGTTCTCATCATGAGAGTGCATTATATTCCAAAACTTCCATAGAAAGTCAAATAAAGACAAAAGGGAAATGGAATGTTATTATTGCAAGAAAAGAGGTCATACAGCGTGGGACTGTCATGTTCGAGCCAATGACATCCTCAAGGGAACGCTCAAATCCAATGAAGCTAATGTAGCCCTTATTGAAGACCCACCAGATGCTGAAGGTGGTGAAGATTCTGATGATGAATATGTCCTTTAAAGAAACCAAGAAGGAAAATATGTATTCTAAGAAGCCCACAAGTTGACGAGAAGAAGGGATCTGGTGTAGATAAAGCTCAGTATGGATGGTTACCCAGTTTGTTCGGGAGTCCGTGGATCTTGGGAATTATACCCTTATGAGGGTTATGAGACAACTTGATGGAGCTTGTGGATGGCTCAACATGGATGGTTGTCCAATAATTTGGGAGATCTGTGATTCGGGAGTTTGGGGAGGTGGAATCCGGGAACTCGGGAATTCGGCTTGGGAACAACACCTTTATGAAGGTCATGAGGCAGCTTGATGGAGCTCTACCCAATCAACGAATTGTTGTTCAACAAAGACGCTTATGAAGAATGCATACTTCTGTTTTGGTTCTTGATGGAGCTCTACCTAATCAATGAATTGTTGTTCAACAAAGACGCTTCTGAAGAATGCATACTTCTGTTTTGGTTCTATTGGTTTTCAGCTATGTCATATATGTTTGTTTTTGCTTTTTGTAGGGTAAGCCTTAAGAGGGGGTGTTAAAATATAAGGTTTTTTGTTAGTCATCATTAGTTACTTGTTAACTAATGATTGACTGTAACTATCAACCGTTTTGTAACTATCTTTTGCATAATAAATAGATGGACACATAGACAAATGAAGAAAACTAAAGACACCACTAACCTGGTTACTGTAGACTGTGACGATGTGAAGTAGGCTTGCTCGATAGCTTTCTTCTTTTCTTGAGATTTGCTCCCTTTGAGCAAAAGTTCACATGATTCCAGTTCTCATATGGGGAAGCAAAGGGACTGATAAAAGATATTCAAAGAGCTGGTTTGGGAAGGGAAAATGCAGTAGGTTGTTGGATAATCACTTGGACAGAATGCATGCTATCCATTGTGAGCTTTTTCCGATCTATTGGCTATGCCAAAATGATGGTATTTGTAATAAAACGGTGGTGGAGTATTTACAACTATTTTTTGGAAGTTTTGATTAGGTGGGCAAAATAAAATCATAAAGTCACAATTAAAATTTGCGTTCTGCCAGAACTTTTAGTTTTACATTTAAGTGTGCCGAAACTAAGTGGCAATTTCACTATTGCAAGTGAAAATGAAGAAAGGAAGCAAAAGAAGTGCAACTTTTGGGTGGTTTAATCAAGCAGAGATCAAAGGGAGATTGGAAAAGAGAGATAAGGTGAAATAGGAAAAGATCTGAACTTATTTATTAGCTTGGAAGGAGTTATTCATCATTGGAATTGTTTTCCGGATTTAGCACCATGCAATTTTGGGGTGCGTACAATGACGCACATGGTTTTTAATTGATTTTGATAATGCATGTGAGGAAAAGTTTAGATGGAGTATTGATGAGTGATCAAGGGGCTGCTCCTTTAATATTCTTGTCCGGATCAATGAAAGTCTCATATGTAGCTAGTTTTTTGTGTTTTATTATTTATGTGTGATTAGAGTTAAGATGATTCATTTTATGAAATGGAAGCTGAAGCTTGAAACAAGAAGAGATTTGTAGCAGCAAAGAGAAGAGGCACGGGAGAGAGATAAAATCCAAAGGAATTTAAAATATATATTTTTGAATGCTGCATTAAAGAAGTTAAGCAGAGGCATCTAAAGGTGAGAAACGGCGGATGAACTAGCATGAAAAATTGATCAGATCTGCACATTTGTGAGGTGTTCAATTTAATGTTAAAGTGTTGTTTTGTAATGCTGTTGTGATGAGTTACCATTGCAAAAAAATACATAAAGGAAGACCTTTTGGAAGGGAGTAGAGGGCCCTTGTGAGGTGTTTAAAGCAACACAAAGGAAGAGGTGTTTGTGCATGTCAGTGTGAAGGAGCTGCTAGAAAAAACAAGTGCCTAATTAGAAGCATGCTGAAGATTCATACAAACAGAAAGCAACAAGAAGGCATTGCAATTAACTTATTTTTAGCCTGAAAAGAAATAAAAAGTTGTGTTGTGGTGGTGCAGGCCGTGTGGGTGACGCATGATGATGATGATGCACAGTTGATGGAGAAGCGCTCAGCAACAAATTCTTCATTATAATTTTATTATAAAGTTTGAAAGGTTTATAAAAATTTAGAGTATGAGCCGTAGTTTTTTTATTAGTTTATTAGTTTGATTTTTTATATAGTTTTAGACTTCACAAACTCTTACATATTTCCTAAGGTATGCCTAGAAAAGCCATATTAATTGGATATCATTTCACTCATGAAGAAGATTCTAATGAAATTTTAACTTGTGTCATATACCACTATCAATCTTTCCTCAAGAGGATTTCACTCGAACTTTTTTAGTTTTTTGGATTTAATTGTTTTAGTGTTCCCATAGTGTGTTATTAGGCCTTAAAACCTTGCCCTAGAGGTTTGTTCTTCATTCAAAATAATTTATCCAAGAAGCGGATTCTACAAAAACTTTTCTTATTGTTTAAAATTGTATTCTAAATCTTGTGGCAAAAAGGTTTTAGCTTTAGTCATTGTTCTTTGTAAGCTAAAATTGTTTTCCCTCAAAAATTGTATTAAAAGTTGTTTATCAAAACCCTTAACCTAAAATTTTTGTACATGGGTGCATTGTCAATGGTACCCTACACCCTTAAATGTTTTTAAATTAAGCGGAGGGATGTATTACTATGGGGAGACAAACATGGGGAAAAACATTGCTAGAACCATCAAAGCGCTTCATGAAGTGGTTTGTGGTCCACTTGACTATCGGGATTGGCCTAGCTAGTTGAGCTGAGTCTAGAGGAGGATAGATGGCCACAAAAGGATGGGGGATAACTATCAGTCTTGAGTTTGTCACTAGCTCGGAGATTGGTTTATTGTTTTAGTAGTAATCTAGTGCAAAAACAACTGCGAAGCTGAAGATGATGATCATCGAACCCCTCAAACCACGTGCAAATATTTCTATAGGGTTGATCCCAGTAGAAAATTATTTCTAAAACCTATTTTCCAATCACTTTTCCAATCACTCTAGCCTCATAAAACATCACAATGGAATATTTGACTAGTGTTTCTACTAAGCAAAACTTGTATAAAAAGAGTAACAGCGAATTTGAAGATTTTCCTAAGTAATCATTTGCTTTTTCATGAGCTTTGACATAGGAGAGCAGGTATCCTTAGTAGAGACTTGGATACCCATGGGGAGGATATCATCAAGGAGGAGGTAGTAGACAATGAGACACAATGAGGACATCATTGTACAAAAGGTCTGATGGAAAACCAACACACACATATATAGACACTTGTATTACCAGCATTGCATATGTATGAGTGCATTGATTATATTTATTTGATGGCAGCCTTGACTGTGTTTGACAGATTTTTGATTGATGGATGTTTGTATGTATTGTTGTTTGGTTTTAAGTTTGGAGAGTGATCGGTGTTGCACACTTTGGTAAGACCGTGTCAAGTGATGATGAGTCACTCGAGATAGCTTGAGGAGCATGCACTGTTATTCGCAAATGTGTGTGATTGTCGCCAAAGGATTGATAAAGACCGAACGTCTACTATACAAGATGAAATGAGTTTGTTTGGTGAGGACAGTTTTCCTTACTAATGTTGATGCTATCTAGTGAGGCCAAGTCCCACAAGGAAATGTTGTTAAACACCGTCTTTCTATTGTTTGCAAACAAATAGATGAGTTTATCCCTATTCGAATATTGTATGCTTGATTGTACCCATGTTCATAGAAGTGTAGTGAGGTTGAACCTGTGTGTGCCCTAGTTCGCATATGAGTATGTATTATTTTCCATGTTTTAAAACTATGGGGAAATTAGGAAAATCATTGTTATTACTTATTACACCAAAGTTTAAATGGTCAATAAGTCATGGCCAATAGGTTTTGCTATAAATCTAATATGGAGGTTTGTTGAGTGGATAGAGCACTCATGCAAATAAGTGAGGGATAAGCGGATGGTGATAAGGTTTGAATCTTAATGAATAGGATCAAACCGATGTATCAAAAATTTGAATGATGAATAGAGTAATTTATGTGTTGAGAATTCTTTGTGAGATATTCTGCATGTTTGCAAATGTTTGGTTAAACTCCCATATCATGAGCAAGTTTTCTTGTCACTATTCATTTGGAAGGACGAGTAGACGGACCCAAATAAGAATTTTTATTGGAAGATCTTTCGTAGGGTTGATGGCCAGTGACCAATGTTTCATGAAGAGGCATGCTTTGTTCATGAACCAAGGAGCTCCTTGGAAAACAAGATCTTGTTCCTATATTGTGGGCAAAAACAAGCAAAATGTGTCCTATGGGCATCATAAAGTGTCAATATATATCCTACGAGTTTCTAGTTTTGTTGTACCCTTTGTCACCACATTCGTCGAATGTGAAAATCACAAATGAAATTCGTCTAGATTTGCGATTTGAATCGTGCCCTATTTGCAACCTGCTTGCTTGTCATATTTTCTGGGCGGGGATGCAGGGCAATGGAGCAGGACAAGGTTGGGGGCTGAATTGCTATTAGAAATGGTGACGAAAAACCCGGTTTATTCCTATTCGCTAGAAATGGTGACGAAAAACCTTGGTTTATCCCCTGTTCAGTGTGACCATTCACGATGGACATAAATAAACATTTTCATCTTATTTATTTATCTATTAAGACTTTATTTTGTTTTTAATAACTTTAAAAAACGTTTTTAATAACATTGTTTAATAGATTATGGTATTTAATTTAAATAATAATTTAACAGTTTTTATAACTTCTTTATTATAATTTATTTTAATGTTTTATAATTTTATTTTATATTTTTATTTTAATAATTTAGTTTAATGTGGTTTTGACATGTTTACAAATGATTTATATAAAATGTTAATTTTAAAAAAATGTGGGTTAGTCCAATTTAATCACGAATTTTATGGTTGATTTTTGAGTAACGATTTTTACAAATTTAAAACTCCCGAATTCGAATATGAATTCAAATGCAGCGACTTAGGTTGTACCCAAAGCCTAATAGTTTTGGGGGCAAGAAAAACAGCCATGAATCAAGAGATCAATGCTTTTTCTTTCAAGAGCTAGAGTTTGTTCTCCATTTCTTCTATGACGAAGGAGAATTTTGGAGATTTTGCAACCTAAGTTAGCAGCCAATTTCCTTTCTTGGTGTCATCGTTGTCCATATCAATAAGAAGTCTATGGAGCCCTCCTAACAACATGTGGAGATGTGCATTGCCTGATTGACATGTTTCCATTTGTATGTGAATTTACATCTAAAGTTTGATCAATAGCCAGTCGAAATCCTTGTGTCTAAAAGTGATTGCCTCTCAAGGGAAAATGGGCCAATCAACTATGATCAACATTTTGGAAGAAGGTCAAAAGGGAATCTGCTAAATCTTTGTGCAAAAAATGATACCTCCACATGATTTCATTGTAAACAAGAAACCTAGAAAATAAAGTACTATTCATTTTCTGCCTTTTCAATACGACAAATATGATCAAGCAAATCAGTAGAAGGAATGTGGAGGTCCATCTCAACTTGAAATAAGAGGAACAATCACTCGATTGGCGAGTCAAATTCTCAAGCCATGTGATATTGGAGCTAACTAAGTGGGATGATGGTGCCATCAGTAATATATAAGAAATGCTCAACATAGAAATCCATCCTAGGTCAAGAGGCTATGTGGGAGAGGTCCATGTGACATGAATGTATTGATGTAATATATTTCATGATAGCTTTATTGTCACATTCTTCGGGAAGAAGGCCATAAGGGGGTTCAAGGATTATTAAAATGGCAAATATTCAATTGATAATCTGAAGAGACAGATTTGTCTCGTGCTATAAGCAAAGTCTATGACTCGTTGGATCCTCTCTAAAGAGAAATGTGCCAAATGCAGGTATGTCTCTCAAAAATCGAGGCTAAATGTCATGTACCTATGCCTATGCTATTATGACATAATTAAAGTTGTGTAGTGAAAATGCATAACCCTTGGTTAAGTTTGTTGTTACACGGGGATGCATCCCCTAGATTTTGGTGACGTCCCAAATGTTTCAGAGACTTAGAAGGGACATCCCCTTTTTTCTGATGTTTTTACTTTTAAAAAGCTGTTATTTTTACCAAAAACATTGAATTCTAATCTCAAAAGCACCTAAAACACATTAAATACAGCTGAATCCCTAAATTTCATTTAATAAATTGTAAATATTTAAATATTACTTTTTATATATTATTTTAATAGCTGTCGTCCTTTAAATTTGGAAAATGTTTTGCTGTCCTAGAAACCTCATCCCTGTGTCCCCAAGACTTAGGTAACTATGGTTAAGTTGTGGGTTGAATAAGTAACTTATGGGTTATGGGTTACCCTATCCCAGTACTACGAGGTTAATTTAGGGAACTCATCATTTCATAATTTTCATGCGAGATGATCATTTGTATTATACTATCTTAATGTGTATCCATCCTCAAGGATAATTGTATGGTGAAACCCTACCTAAAGGGTATTGTTTCTAGGTGTGTTGAATATTTTGGTACATTGACCACCTTCATATATCTCAAGTGTGCATTTCTATTGTTTTTTGACATAAATATGTTTTTGTATTTTAATTCATTATGCTAAATCACCCGAGGTGATTGAGTTTGTGAAGATAGAAAAGGAGCATGATGTATTCTTGAGACGAAGGTGCTAGGCAACAAACCTATCTTTGGATAGTGCATTGAAGATATGTCTAAAGCTAGTTGGGTTGTCATTCACGTATTGTAGTTAGTGATATGAATTAAACAAATGTTTTGTCAGAAACACATTTGTCGCATTAAGCATTGTATTTTATTGGTTAGTTTTTGGTTCTGTATGGTTGGGTCTCACAATTGTGTCTTAATCGACAAGTGTTTGGTCAACCGAGCAATAAACAGTGAGTCAGAAGTCTGGGTTAGGCACTAATGTGACAAGTCCTTGATGTACCCAAGCATTGGATTTTATTGTACACTACCTGTTAAATAAAGATATCATTCTCTTTGTTATATGTTTGCATTCATGGTATGTGGTCCAGTTTCTGCAAGTAGTGTAATATAGCAGTATAACATTTTATTTTAAACAGTTCTGGCACAGTTGCTGGGAAAATACTGATAATCCATTTTAAAAATAAGCTTACCTTGTGCAAATTCCAGCCTGGGTAGAACCAAATAATTTTTAATGAATTTCAGCAATTACATTATTACAGTGTTTGTGTGAAGAAATTCAGATTGGGCAATTTTTATGAAAATCGGCCTATGCAGGATTTTTCTGATGAATTTTAACCTACAATAAATTCAGATTACTCGGCAAGGAAGGGTCCCAAAAATTTCAGTATACAGACGAACTAGTTAATGGATTTGAGGGTTTTGAGGAAAAGTTTAGGGCTGCAGAATTTTTATATATAAATAAGCCAAGGCAAGGGCATGATTTTAATTTTAGAATTTTCATTCAGAGGCAAATGTGGCAGAGAAAGGTAGTCAGGGTGAGAGAAATCTCTTGTTTCGTTCATTTTGGCAATCAGCAAAAATCCAAGGGCCAAAATCCTGTTCACAGAACTTGCAAAATGAGGATATTAGCAATTTTCTGGATAGAAAATTCTGGGTTTGAAGCCGCTATTATGTCCCCACAAAAATAATTCTGAGACTAGGGGCATCTTCCTCGTATCCCCCATCTCATTCTTCATAATTTTGCATCTGGTTTTGATGAAAGGGATTACAACTTTTTTAATGGGAGGATAATAATCCGGATCCCAGGAAGTTTAAGGGACAATACTCTAGACAAGGATCTAGATGTGCCATATGCATATTTGAAAGCAATAATGTTGAGTGAAACAGAATAGCAAAAATAATAGAACTAGAACATAAATTAATTAACTGGTTTGTTTTGTACACGGCATACTTCTATTGGGAGATGTATGGCTGCTCATCCTCTACTATATGCTTGCTATCTAAGGCTACAGATGTGTATACATATATTACAAATCTGCAAAGGCATAAAGAACTGTTATGGAAGTTGAATTGGTTGGGATCCCATGTATAATTCTACACCAGTTTCAACCCTTACGTGGCTTGGCTGCAAGGTGTGTGGCTTGTGTTTAGATGCTCTGGCATGACATGAATTCTGTAAGTGTCACTTGGCATGGTGCAGTGTGGTGTGGAGTGTCATTGTGGCCATGTTGTGTTAAAAATGTTCTATGCATGAATTGAGCTGCAGCATATTTGCAAGTGCTGCAAGGTTCTGCTAGCACTACACAGTGCCATGAGGAGCTGTGCAAAATGCAGAGTTATGCTGAATGGCATTGAGATTTATTCTCAAAAATTTCCTGGCCATCAACCCTACAAGGGCTAAGCCCTTGACAATTATGTGTTCCGTGCCTATCAAGTGAAGTGCGTGGTGTTGTCTTCTGAGCTGTGCAATATGTTTCCTTGCACTGCACAGAGTGTGCATGATGCTGGGAGCTGCATGGAGGTGCTCGAAATGCGGAGGTTGTCTTCTGGTGTGGCATGTTTCTTGGCACCTCGCAAAGTGCACATGGTACAAGGAGCTGTGCGGAGGTTGTCTTCTGAGCAGTGTGGTTTGTTTTCTAGCACTGCGTGGATTGTGCATGATGCAAGGAGTTGCATTGAGGTGCTCAAAATGCATAGGTTGTTTTCTGAGCTATGTGACATGCTTCTTGGCACTGTGGAATGTGCATGATGCAAATAGCTGCATGGAGATGCTTGAAGTACGAAGGTTGTCTTCTGAGCTGTGTTGGATGTTTCTTGGTACTGTGCGTAGTGCACATGATGCAAGTAACTGTGTGCAAGTCCTTGAAGAGCAGACTTGCACAAGTGACCAAGGCACTCAAGAAGAGAATGCAGATCTGCGTGGATGCGCACGGATCAGATAATGTAATTAGCTAGATTGTTATTCACATATTGTAAGTAGTGTTATGAATAAAATTAATATTTCGTCGCGGACTTGGTTGCCTCGTTAATTAGTTTTTTGGTAGCTTAGTTAGTTTATTAATTATTTTTTGGTAGCATATGGTTGGGTCTAACAGTTGTGTCTTAATCAACATCTGTTTGGTTGACCAACCAATAAATGGTAAGTCGAAAGTTGGGGCAAGGGTGCTGATGTAACAGGTCCTCCTCACACCCAGGCATTGGATTGTATTGTACACTGCCTTCTTGAATAAAATTACCATTTAGTGATTTTTCCCCTTATTTGTGTTTGCATTCACAGTATGTCGTTTGGTTTCTGCTAGTGTATGATTCAGTGGTATAGAACTTTGTTGTAAACATTGTCTATTTGCAACAAATCATAGATTGCAGCATGATAGTGTTGAATCCTCTCAATATGTGTTTAGTCAATAGATCTTTCCGGTTTCTTCCTACTTCTTTAACTGGGCTGTCTGAAGGGACAATATGTTACTTTTGCTCAACTCCTGATAATTTTGGAGAGATCCTGCTGGCATTGCTGATACTGTACCTGGAAGAGCTGTTCGTTTTCTAGCCAAACTGGATCAGAAATTGTATTTGATGCTCATTTATCATTTCTGCTTCTTGGAATATGCACTTTATTGCTTTATTTGTGCCATAATCTCCAGGAAACTGGGGAGTTGTTTCCAGAGGTTGTGTAAACAGCACTTGAGGAACATCCTGAAGCAGTATATGTATAGGATATTATTCTACTGATAGAAGCCCTTCATCTGACTGGAAGATTCTATGGTTTTAGAAGAATTGTCACCTCTCTGACCTTATCATTTAAGCCACAAGTATGTACACGGTCAGGCATACAACCACAAAAAGTTTGGTTGAGTTAATATCCCCTAACAAAGAAAACATGTATATTGATATTAACCTCATGGATTAGAATGATTAAGTACTGTAGATACTGTGGATTCTGAAGCTACCCCATGTCTGCACTTGTTAGTAAATCTCAAGATGAAAATGTCATAAATGTCGTTTCATGTAACAAAATTTCTTGAATAGCTTCATGTATGAATCTTAAATTTGGGGATTGAAATTTTTATTTCCAATTTAGTGACTTTGTATTTCATATTAAGAACTCTGATGCTATTTTCAGTGTTGTACGCGCCGGGCAATAGAGATGGGATCAGCGACAATCTATCACCCAATTGATATTCACCTCAAAGTAGTTACCGATGCAGAGTTGCCAAGGATTCCAACCATGATCTGTGTAGCAGAAATGGTTGAAGAAGAACTAAGGTCTAGTGGAAAGTTCCAAAATTATGCGACTGTTTTGAGTGCTTAGATCAGCATTTCTGATTTTTCAAACCGTAACTTTCCTACTGTTTGAAGTGTGTATGAGTACTTTTAAGTAATTTCTAGACCGCCTTTATTGTCACATTCCTTGGCTCTTCAAGTATTGGCTTCTTAAGCATACAAATCCTGCTATGTGCTTTAGTCTCAATTTCTGATCACAAGGTAATCCTGACAGCTTACTTCTGCATTTTTGAATAAAAATGCTTGTGAGTATCAGTGTTATGTGGAGAGACATCCCTTAGATTTTGGTGACATCCCAGACTTGAATATTTTGGGGACTTGGAGGGGACATCCCCAATTTTTAAAACTATTTTAGAAATTTTCCGACACTTTTGCTTTCAAAATTTTGTTATTTTAACCAAAACTAGGGAACCCTAATCCTGAAAGTACATGAAAAATATTGACAAAGTTTAAACTCATAAATTTCATCGAAGAAAGTTAAGATATTTATATTATTTTAATAGCTGTCCCCACAGCCGTCCTCAAAATCTGGGAATATTTTTTGCCATCCCAGAGACCTCATCCCTCCGACCCGCTGCCCCCCTGTCCCCAAGACTTAGGTAACTATGGTGAATATTAGAAATTTTCAAGATTCGGACATGTTCCCTTTATATAAGAGAAGGCTTCATTCTCCGGAAGGGCCAAGTGAATCTAATTATGAGTTTAATATAAGTAATCAGAAATTGAGTGAGTGAGCTTTGTTTCTGTTAATGCAGCATTGAGCTTAGTCATGTCACTGAGGTATTGTCTGATATCTTTCTTTTGTCGAGGGAAAATCACGCTTTTTTGAGTTTGTACACGAGTTCACACTAACTAATGATTAGCACACAAAAATTGAAGAGTTTGCACTTGTGGTTATGTAAGAACAGGTTCTACATGGTAGTTATGTTTATTAGGATTGATGTGAGAAGCTGCTCCAAACAAAAACTTTAATTAAAAAGGATTGAGTAACAATGCAATTCGTCTGCATTGGAATCATGCCTTCAAGAAGAACCTACCTCTTAAAGCTATGTGATATAGGTGACTAAAAATATACATGCAAATACATCCGGAAAATAATATAGCCTTTTGCATTCATACCCATTCGGTGTGTTCCTCAATGGACTTTACCAAAACAGCCTTGGTCAGAATCTTCTGAAAAGAAAGTAGCTAAAATTCAAATTTCCCTTTTGTTTGGTGGACAGTATCAACTTGAAGGAGGAGGTTTCTCTTACTCCTAGTTAACTATCATGTGGCGTTTCAATCTTATGCTCAAAGGCTTTGTTAGGTCTTCTAGTTCACCAATAGAATTTGTGATTTGTTAAAATGTTATCATGATTTGTGAATGGATATCATCAATGTTCCTCAAAGCAATCTGTCAACTTTGCTGGTTTCGTTTTGAATTTAATAAATTTTCTGCTTTGATTGCATTAGATTTATATGATGCACATTCTGATTCTAACAGAAAGTTGAAGTTGATGCAAATATAAAATTTGCAGGCAAAGGCCCTCCAGTTTTAAGTGAAGATGGGGACTTAATTCCTGATCTTCCTATTGGGACAGCAGCTTCTTCGTCATCATTGAAATCCTTTTCTGAGGTTTGTTGCTATCTATCAAACACGGAGTAGTTCTTTATTTTTTCTGAGGTTTGTTTGTATTACTATTTATTGAATGTCGACTTGTCTTAATGGGAATTCTTGCTTATGCAATAAAGATCCGTGCATAGATTGATGTTATTATTCAGAATACATGAATATGAATTCTTTGGTTTCTGTCAGCGATGCCTCTGGTGATCGTGAAATCATACCAAAGGATAGCTGTAGTCAGAATTTGTATGTATGGGAATCAACATTGAGATAATTTTCACTTCAAGTATGGTTGAAAAATACAAAAGTTTCTACCCTTTCTTTTGTTTCCGTTTTGAACACTCCCATGTTTAGTAGTATCATAATAAATAGCTTCTTAGACCACTATAAAATGATTAGGTGTTTTATTTTTGTAAGCTATTAGTAGGGAGGGTGGTTATCAGTGATTCTCAAATGCTGTAAAGGGTAGCAATATGTACAATGAAGTGTCCCCTTTTAGGACCATTAAATTATCATTCTGTATAATTCAATCATTAATTCCAGAATTTATGAGTCTTTTGTACCTTACTATTTGATTGAACCGGGACAGACTTGCTATTTAGATATTGTTAGTGAGACACTTACATCTCTTATGCATTGTTAACTGATTGGTTCTCCATATGCACCACACTTGTATATTCTTCAATTTCAATGTCCGGACTCTAGATTGAGAACATTATGAACTGTATTCAACATTTCACATCAATAATGAACATGGCTATTTAGTTATTTACTTGTTCCCAAATTTGGTTGCTGAGAACAAACAAGCTTGATGCAGATGCAGGATGGTGGAGAAGGAATGCTTATGTGCAAAGGCATGGGGACAGAATCCCCCTTCCTTAAGGCTGTGACTGATCAAACTGAAAATGAGTCCTGGAAAATAATCATTAAAAATCAGCAAGGTTTGCGTCAATAGTAGGGTACTATAATTTAAACCTGGTAGGAATGTTGAGACACATTGTACATTAGAGGAGGTTAAAGATTGTCCTTTAAGCCCGAGGGAGGAAAAGGCTCCATAAATTTGACACTTGCTTTATAAAATATTGATTGTTCATTGATCCTGAATGGTGCCAATGCATCTGTTTCTTAATCTCCATTCTTAAATCGAGAATAATTTATATATTAATGGTCATCTCTTCAGTTCCAACTACACATCTATAAGAAGACCTGTTAAGCATCTGTGTGCAATGCAACTGTACTCCATTCTAATGGTTCGTGGCATTGAAGCTTCTAGAGTGTGTGGACTCCCCTGCATCAGTAGAGAAAGTATTATGACCATCATGGAATTTTGTTAAGAGGCCCCACTCTTGTGTTCCTCTACTAGAGAGTTATGAATACAATGCACATCACATAATTCTGGTAAGTTTCTAGGTAAGTCCACCCTCATGTCATAAAGTTATGATACATGACCACAATTTTAGTGCCTTGAGGCCTTTTACCACAAGGTCAACTGCATATACACATTTGAGTTTCAGTCCCATGGATCCAGCTCCTTTTATGCATTAGGCATGTTCCCATTAACCATGTCCTTGCTACAACCCCTCCATTGGATCTGAGGAAAACAATATTAATAATGAGCACAACAAAAGAACATGAATGTGTGCATAACATTGACGACAATAACATTTATGCCTTAGAATTTAATACCTAAACAATAATATCCAACAACCATCCCTTGAGTAATAATACCGTAGCCATTGTTGTAGGAGGTTTGCACTCAAAGTTACTGCGGCCAACAAAATTTACCACCATAAGAAGGAGAGGTCATGTGACAAGCACATGCTCTTTTTATTCCCCTCAATGAAATCCGTGTGCAACAATACATAAACATATATTTTCTCAGTCCACATGCATTCATACAAGGCAGAGGACAAAGGTTAAAGGTGTCTTTTTAGGTCCAGCTTATTCAGCACGCTGCACACATAACCCATGCTTTTGAACCCAAGGCATCAGTCATTTTTCACCGAATATGCTTGGTCCCTTTCAGCTAAAGATCATGCAAATGATAATCAAATGTAGCTACAATATTCCAAAGTTATGCTATGATTCTTCACTCTTAAACAGAAATTGATTTGTATAGCTCAGTCAACATACCTGTTGATGGGTCTTTTGACACAGCAACTTAAGAGGCAAAAGCCTTATTTTTTTTTGGCCCAAGGTAAGCTAAAGACCAAGGTACAGGTTACCAAGACCTAAAAAGGCTCAGAACTCCAGCTTTGGGTGATGGTTACCTTGTTGAGTTTCATAATGTCAAGCATAAATAACCATAATTTTACCAAAACAGCGAAGGCTCAAGGCAATGGAATCTTAAGTCATAATGCCACTCATGGATAACCGCAAAACCACAACAACAACAACAAAGGCGCAGAGCAATGGAATTAAAGCTACCCATCATCACGAATATGTAATGTATAAATCATAGATGTAGAAATAAATAGATAGGTCACCTCAAGAACAAAGAGAGTAATCTTTAGACAAAACAAATAGATATTACGAAAAGAATAGATGTAATGCCCGTAAAAACGACGTTCTAGGAACACGCTTCAACCTAACACTTAACCCAAAAATTGCGACTAAATTTTTTTGTTTAAGTTATAAGAATGTTACAAGGGTGCTTGACCCTTAGGGTTCATTAAATTAACTTACACCATGAAACTCAACTTTACGATTGAAGAACCAGGTCTAGTTAAAAAGTTAACATATTTTCAAATTTATCTCTAAGGTCCATTAATCAATTATTCATTAGGAAGGTACCAAAGATTAATTTACTTAATTAAATATTTTCTTCTCTTTAGATAATATTCAATCCTAGAAAGGTTAACCTTATGTTAATTTATTAAATTCATTATCTTATTAACTTAGAGTCCTTTTCATGACTTCCTAAGGCTTGCTAAGAACTAACAAAGGTTTAGCACTCTAAGGCAATTAAAAGGCCCCATTCACCCATCTACACATACCCTTAAGGATTTTAATTTAAACATTTAAAATTCATTTCCACCAAACAAAAGTAGGGTGAAACCTCCACCCTTAGATCAAATCAATCTTGGCCACTAGATCCTAGGGTTCCAAACTAGCCCTAAATTTCCTTATGAATTTCTCATTAAAACCTTTTCTTTATTCTATTCTTCTCATTTGGTCTATTTCCTTTTGTTAAATTTGCAGGTTGGAGAGGAGGAAGCCATGGGAGCAAAGAATGAAGAACTATGGAGAATTCTACAAGATCTAGTTTAGATTAGTTTAGTTGTATTTTTGCCAATGAGATCTATTTCATTCAAGGATTGGGAGGGATTTCCTCCACCAATCTGGTTTTGTTTCCACACTAAGTGTATTTGGGTTTTCAAATTTGGGGCAAACCCTACCCCATTGTTATAGATGAAAAGAATGTTTTTAATCCACCATTTGTATGTTTTATTGTTCAAATCCATGGGATTACTCTTTGTTTACATGTTGGTAGTCATTAGTTAAATTTTACATCTTATAAATTAGTAAAAACCAGTTTAAGTTTTCACACAGTGCGAGATCCACGGAGTTCGTAAGTAATGGAACCGAACCACCGCCCGAGCAATGGCGGTCCTGGGGCCGCCGCCACGACTAGGTGACAAACTACGGACTGCCGCCCTACTGAGCAGCAGTTTGAGACCGCCGCCTTAGCCTAAGCGGTGGTTACGGGACCGCCACTCTACACAGGCAGCGCTCCTGTTCTGAAATTTATTCTCTTGTTCCCATTTTTACTACAACATATATTCAAAACAACTATAGCAACATTATCTTCATTCAAATTTACTACGTATACATTTTCAACATCTACAACTTCTATGTTTCTTCTTTCTCATTTACAACCACTTCACAAATGAAAGTATCTTGGTGTCCCCATTTTTTTACCCTATCCAAAAAAAAAAAAAAAGAAAATACCCGTTTTGTGATGCCCAAAATTGTTTCAGGATATTCCCAAAGAGCCATATTAGCCATTTTCGCCAAATACCCAGATGCCCAAAATTGTTATATTTTGTCGTCGGGATTTGTCTGCGGGAAATTTGTATTTAATTATTTTGAGCCCGTTTGAGGCAATTTGCGCTCCGATTTAACCCTGTTGTGATCGAACATATCATTATTCCTATATACCAGAAGGGTTTTAACTAGGAATGAGTTTTGCACTTTATTTGTGACTTTTGGCAATTTTTGTGTTTTTGTGTTTTCTGTTTCGTTTTCTGTGAAATTTCTCTAGATCAATTCCTTTGCGGTTTGGCCTGATTCTTGGCTTGGAGTAATTGGGGATCACATACGCACGTTGTGCCAGAAGGAAGTCGCCATCGGAGGTCTGGTTCACTGGGAAAAGATGAAGTCGTGCACCAAAAAGCCTCTTTATGGGCTGGCCGCATTTTTGGAAAAAGAAGAATTGAAGTGAATCATGGGAAAATTAGAAGCAACAGGCAGGTGGGAATTTTGTACCTGCCTTGCAGGTACTTTTTCCCATGAAGGCAACGCCACTTAAGTGACAATGGGAAAATTAGAGGCAGCAGGCAGGCGGGAATTTCTTACCTGCCTTGCAGGGTAAAAATTCCCATTGTGGAATAAAAGAAATATCACTTAAGTGAATCATGGGATTTTATTGCCTACCTTGCAAGGTAAATAATCCCATTATGAAAGTCAAGTGACTTAAGTGAATCATGGGATTTTCAGGGCTGCCTTGCAGGGTAAAAATCCCATTGTCATGTGATTCTTAAAAATAGAATTCTTTATGTCAAAAAGTGCGCCCCCTTTGGAAAAGTAAAGGCAGCCTTTAAATTGATTAATTTAATTAATTATTCACCCAAAATAGGCGCCCAGGCTTGTGGAAAAGTCAACAAAGGCAAAGGACAAAAGGTGGTTGAAAATAGATTGCTCTAAAATTAAATAAATTAATTTATTTAATGGCAGCCCCTTCATGTCAAAAAGTGCGCCCCTTTTGGGAGAAAATAATACTTTTTAAAGTATTAAATGATTAAATTAATTTCTATTTTCAGTGGCTAAGGTTAAAGCACACTGTGAAGCTTAAGTGGAGTGAAGAGTGGATGATTAAATTGATTAAATTTAATTTATTGGATGGTTGTCCTTAAACATGCAATTTTAGCACACCAGTTAAAGAGAAAAGCATGATTTTTAATTAATTAATTGCCAAGAATAGGGGGCAATTATTAATTATAGAATTATGAGGGTTATATAAGCATGGGCTGCCATAAGGATGAATTAATTAATTCACAGGTAAAGAAGTGCAGCCAGAGGAAAAGTGCGCCCCATTTGAAGAGGATTTTTGCTCAAAAGAAGGTGAAATCAAGGCTAAAAGCTTCCAATTTTGGCGCATGGTTGAAGGAAGTTGATTTGTGTTTAGATAATTGTTTGCATAAGTGATACAGGTGCTCAGGTGAAGTTGGAAAAATTCATGCTCACTTTGCATGCAAATAAAACATCAATTTTTGGGCAGCAGGCTTGAATTATGCAGATTTTTATGATTAAAATTCACTGTTCATGTTCCGGTTGCCATCTTTGTATGAATTAATTGCAGGAATTCATTACAGGTGCTTTACAAAAGAAAAGGAGCTTTAATCAATGTCGATACATTGAATATATCCTCGAATCGAAGAATTATCGAGATCTGCACGAGTTTTGAAGAATTCCAAATAAGAAAGAAGAAAAAGAATTGTTGAGACAAAGACAAAGATTGCTCCGAGCCATGGCTAAAAAGCGGGATGAAAGAAAGCTCGGTGGAATCATGCGTGGAAAGCTAGATTTGAATCATTGAGCTTGTCATAGGCCCAGATCGAGATCCAGATCTCATAATTTGCAAAAGCTTCCGGCACATAATTACAAAGGCTTCATCCTCTTGTTTGAATGCGGCCCGTGAAGAAGTCGGTGCGTGGAAAATTCCTTCGAGGATCTTGTGCATGTGCTTCCCGATCTTCGAGTTGAAACCTTCATTGAAGTTGCATTCACCGGAGTGCTTTAGAATTTTTAATTGCTCATATGCAATTAAAAATAAAAAAAGAGTTATTTACTGAAACATTGCCATTGATGCATGTCTTGGAGAAGAAGCTGCAAAAGCTTGAGGATAAAAAGAAGACAGACAAAAGGCAAACCCGTAAGCAAAATCACGGTCACTTCGGATTGCTTCCAGATCATCCTTGGCGCTTCGAGATGTTTCGAATCCGTTTCAGATCTGTTTCGAGATCAGCTTGCTTCGAGATCAGCTCCCGACTCCCGAGATCGATTTGGTGAGAATCAAAGGCAAAAGAATCATTTGCATGCACGAGACATGAAAAAGGACAAGCTGCTGACTTTCCTCTTCTTCTTCTTTTCTTTCCTCTCAAACAAAGTAATTGAGCGATCAATTAAATTATACAACTTAAGTGATTGGTTTAAAAGCCATTACTTGAAGAAGTCAACTACTTGGAGATAGGTGGCACGTGCAAAATAGAAGGTTCTATTTTGATTACAAATCATACATGTCATCATGCGAGGAATTTCGGGAGGAGATTGCGGTTGTTTCTTTTCCGACTTCCACATGTGTCAGTTCAACTAAAAGCTTCCGACTTGTAATTGCCCCTCTACATTCTATAAGTAGAGGAAGAACCTTCGGGTTAATGATCAGAATTTGTAATCGCTGACCTTGTGTTCCAGACTTTGTGTTGAAACCCTTGAGAGCCACTTGAAGCAAAGGAATATACAGGAGCAGATTTCCGGAGAACTTTGTGTCACGGTGTATTGTGTTTCTTGCTTTTTATCTTAGATCTTTTAATAGACTTTGTGTTATTTCAGATCTAGATCTAGAGCTACCTTTGCTTAGAATTATGTGTTTATATCTATTGGTTTTTATGTGCATGCAATCAACTCTGTTATCTATTGATTGGGATGCACATCTTCCCCATTTCTTCTCTGTGTTTATATAATTCCCTTTCCCTTCTTATAAATATTTCCTTTCTTTAAACAGCTTACTTACTTTTGAAGCTATTGATTATGGTTCATAAATTTGAGTAGTTAAAGTAAAACCCCATTTAGATATTAGCATACTTTAATTGACAAATCGACACGGGAGCCTCACCGGTAAATGAGGAGATTTATCTCATCATGTTGCCTAGGTTTTGTCTTATGCTGAGAAAATCTAGCCAACAATTTTAGCGACTCATTTTGGGAACAACTATCTTTGCAGATCAAAGCTTATCTTTTGAAGATCAGAGTGTTTTCCATACAAATCTCAACTTGGTTGAACGTCCATTCACCCGATCCGTGAAGGCTGAGAAGAAGGGTGATCATTTCTTGATTTGCAAGGAGCAATTCAATTTCAATCATCCTCCTCAAGTTAGAAGCCGCAGATCTAGTCTCTCACCAGGAAGGAGAGTGCACGCTCATCCAGATCCGGATCATCTTCAGCATAATCCGGCGGCTGGAATTATTCATCAAGTCTACACAAGGAGAAGACGTGCCCCATTCATCATGGCGAATCAGAACCAGATAGTACTGTTCCATGGGGTGCAACTTTTGGGACCTCTGAATCTGACTCCTATGCATGATCTACCTAAAGGGACGAGAAAGAATTTTCCGAAATTCTTTGGAGATGGAAAGCAAAATCCAGATGACCACTTGGCTGCGTTTTTCATATCTTGTGGAGTGCTTGCAGTCGAACATGAAGATGTATCTGTTAGACTCTTCATAGAGACTCTGCATGACTTGGTTGGAGAATGGTTTTATCGGCTAGCTCTGGCACCATAACCAACTAGGCTACTATGCGGGATGCGTTCTGAAAAGATTCAAACCAGCTGAAGATTCCAGTACATTGATTACTCAAGCTCACTCAGTTGAAGAAGGAGCCACATGAGCACATGCGGGATTTTATTGCAAAATTCCAAAGATTATTGTACAAAATTCCAACTTCTGCTTCTCTGAATGATGAGAATCAAAAGGTGTTCTTCATCAATGCTTTACTTCCTGAAGTAAGCTAGCTATCAGCTGCGAAAAGCACGTCCTGCTTGACTTGTTAGCTTGCCAAAACATGGCGGTTGAAATTGAAGACGACCTCATCATTTGGAAAGATAAAAGCAACACTTACAGAGTTGAAAGTTCATCTCTCTGCTACTACTTCCGATTCACTATTGCAAAAGTTAGCAAATGAGATGATGCGAGATGAAGAAACAAATGGCTCAAATGGCTCAAAAGCAAGCTGCAACAACACCCCTGCTCGGAATTTCAACAACAACGAGGAACCGCATTGTTGGTTCCCAAAGATTAGCAATTGAAGCTGCTCCCAGAAACAACGTGGAGATGAATGAAGAAGACGGGAAGATTTGCTGTTGATCGGCTCGAGGATGATGATTTTATAGGACTGCTTTGGCGACTCGACATTAATTACTACGAACTACAAATTTGAACATGACGATGAGAAACTTCATGAAGATGATCATGGTCATGCATATGCAGTACTTACAAGATCACAAACTCGCCAAGCTGAGGCATTAGCTGACGAACAAAGAAGGGGCAACCCTTTACCTTCTTCTTTAGCTCCTAGAGATAAGAATGCGAGTTCTTCATCTCAACCACAGAAAGCGGCTCAGGTATCTGAATCTATTTCTTCTTTTGACATTATTGATCATGTTAAGAAAACTAAAGTTCAAATGTCAGAAGCCGAATACTTGAGAGCTTTTCTTGAGCAATTAAATAGGCTAGTCAAATATGTACAATCACAGGACAATCCAATACATCAAAAGGCCTTTTGCCTAAGCCCAAAGATACTCCTCCACAAAACAACACTGCAGTTGTTAAACCCTCACCATCTTCTGAAAGGGTGGAACCTTTCTATGTCTCCTTATTGCTTAATGGTTTCAAGTTAAGCAATTGCATTTTAGATTCGGGTGCTTTCTAACAATGTCATGCCAGCTAAAGTTGCAGATGCTCTTGGGCTTACCACAGCCAAAGACCATAAAAAGGTGTTATTCCATGGAGAGACAAGTCCCTTTAATCGGACAAATCAAAGATGCACAAAGTTACATTTACTGGCGGCTTTTCTGACAAAAGATTAAAGATGACAATTCTAGTTGCAGATATTCCTGTCTCCTACGGGATGTTGCTGAGCAGAAACTTCTGCAAAGAGCTGGGAGGAGAAGTAAAGATGGATTGGTCTGTGCGCATATTCCTATCAAAGGGATTAACCATAAGCTGGAGCCGGAAAAGAAGTCCAAGTACACGGTTACAAAATCTGAGGATCCTAGATCTCAGATTCTTTTTGAGAGATTCGACCAGTGGGGTCTATTTCTTGGAAACGGATAAAGACATTCCAGAGCTAGAACTTTGACAGAGCCAGAGCAAAAAAGAAGAAGAAAAAGTTTGGACTCTGGAGTTTAAAGGCACATGTTGTTCTTTTGGATCAGGAGCTGGCGCTCTACTAATATCTCCAGATCATGAGATTTCCATACTCCTGGTGATGTTGAGAACACCAATAATACGGCGGAGTATGAAGCCTTGCTGTTAGGAATGGAGCAAGCTAAAAAGAAAGGAGTAAAACTCCTCAAAGCCCAAGGAGATGTTGAACTTCTAGTAAAGCAGGTTCGAGGGCAAAGTCAAGTCAAAAGAGATAAGTTGGAGCATTACAGAGATAAAGTACTTTCCGCCACATTCGATTTTGCAGCCTTCTCTATTGACTTCATTCAATAAATCAAAACTCAAAGCGAGATTCTTTTTGTGATCACGGCTGCACTATTGAATCCGGATAGACCACCGTCCATATATTAAACAAGGAAACTATAAAGTGGAGATGGTCTACCACCCCAAAGTCCCTGAACAAACATCGCATGTCTGCATGTTGAAGGGAGTAAATCACCACCACAAAAAACAGTCACAGGAAAAGCTGATCCAGGTTATGATGACAATAGTGGAGTAATCGACCAAAAGGTAACAAAATCCCCAAGGGTTTAGTTTCCTTAGTGGAGACTTTCAACAAGCATGATCAGTACTTGAAGAAGAACAAAGAATATGGTGATAGTTCTTCCTAAAAATGCACAAATAAATGCGGAGCGGAGCAAGTTGATGCAGACTTACCCACCAGAGAGAAGAAAGGATGAGCCACCACCAGATGAAGTTGATAAGGACTTGCCCAAGGTATTTGACAAGAAGGCCAAAGAAAGGAAGTTCGAGATCGGAGACTGGGTACTCTGGTGGGACAAGAGACATGAACCGAAGGGCATGCACGACAAATTTGATTCACTCTGGAAAGGGCCCTTCGTCAAAAGAGTTGAAGGAATGGATACCTTCTTCCTTGCCTATCGGGATGGAATTGAGTTACCATTGCCTTTCAATGGGAAACACTTGAAGTTGTTTAGGACATGAAAAGCAGGGTAAAACCTGTATGTATATAAATAAAACTTTGTTTGTTTTTTGTTTTGTTTTTTTTTGTTTTTGTGTTTGTTTGTTTGCACGACCCCGTGCCCAAAAAAAGACAAGACACGAAACCGAGAGATCTTTGGGATCTCATCTTTTCCCTTGTCATTCGACGAGAAAAAGATGTCCCTGAGCGGAGCCCATTGGTGTCCCAGATTTCATCTGAAAATGTGACTACCCTATCAAAAAAAAATTTCGTACTTTTAAAATAATGGGTCGTTTTGTGTTTTTATTGCCAGAAAGTTCTTGTATTGTGTCAAGATATTCCCAAAGAGCCATATTAGCCATTTTTGCCAAATACCCAGATGCCCAAAATTGTTATATTCTGTCGTCGGGATTTGTCTGCGGGAAATTTGTATTTAATTATTTTGAGCCCGTTTGAGGCAATTTGCGCTCCGATTTAACCTGTTGTGATCGAACATATCATTATTCCTATATACCAGAAGGGTTTTAACTAGGAATGAGTTCTGCACTTTATTTGTGACTTTTGGCAACTTTTTGTGTTTTTGTGTTTTCCGTTTCGTTTTCTGTGAAATTTCTCTAGATCAATTCCTTTGCCGGTTTGGCCTGATTCTTGGCTTGGAGTAACTGGGGATCACATCGCACACGTTGTGCGAGGAAGGAAGTTCGCCATCGGAGAGTCAGTTTCTTGGGAAAAAGGCAAAGTGCACGAAAAAAGCCTCTTCTAGGCTGGCCGCATTTTTGGAAAAAGAAGAATTGAAGTGGATCATGGGAAAATTAGAAGCAGCAGGCAGGTGGGAATTTTGTACCTGCCTAGCAGGTACTTTTTCCCATGAAGGCAACGCCACTTAAGTGACAATGGGAAAATTAGAGGCAGCAGGCAGGCGGGAATTTTTACCTTGCGGGTAAAAATTCCCATTGTGGAATAAAAGAAATATCACTTAAGTGAATCATGGGATTTTATTGCCTGCCTTGCAGGGTAAATAATCCCATTATGAAAGTCAAGTGACTTAAGTGAATCATGGGATTTTCAGGGCTGCCTTGCAAGGTAAAAATCCCATTGTCATGTGATTCTTAAAAATAGAATTCTTTATGTCAAAAAGTGCGCCCCCTTTGGAGAAGTAAAGGCAGCCTTTAAATTGATTAATTTAATTAATTATTCACCCAAAATAGGCGCCCAGGCTTGTGGAAAAGTCAACAAAGGCAAAGGACAAAAGGTGGTTGAAAATAGATTGCTCTAAAATTAAATAAATTAATTTATTTAATGGCAGCCCCTTCATGTCAAAAAGTGCGCCCCTTTTGGGAGAGAGATAATACTTTTTAAAGTATTAAATGATTAAATTAATTTCTATTTTCAGTGGCTAAGGTTAAAGCACACTGTGAAGCTTAAGTGGAGTGAAGAGTGGATGATTAAATTGATTAAATTTAATTTATTGGATGGTTGTCCTTAAACATGCAATTTTAGCACACCAGTTAAAGAGAAAAGCATGATTTTTAATTAATTAATTGCCAGGAATAGGAAGGGCAATTATTAATTATAGAATTATGAGGGTTATATAAGCATGGGCTGCCATAAGGATGAATTAATTAATTCACAGGTAAAGAAGTGCAGCCCAGAGGAAAAGTGCGCCCCATTTGAAGAGGATTTTTGCTCAAAAGAAGGTGAAATCAAGGCTAAAAGCTTCCAATTTTGGCGCATGCATTGAAGGAGGTTGATTTGTGTCGGATAATTGTTTGCATAAGTGATACAGGTGCTCAGGTGAAGTTGGAAAAATTCATGCTCACTTTGCATGCAAATAAAACATCAATTTTTGGGGCAGCAGACTTGAATTATGCAGATTTTTATGATTAAAATTCACTGTTCATGTTCCGGTTGCCATCTTTGTATGAATTAATTGCGAGGAATTCATTCAGGTGCTTTGAAAAGAAAAGGAGCTTTAATCAATGTCGATACATTGAATATATCCTCGAATCGAAGAATTATCGGATCTGCACTTTTGATTTTGAAGAATTCCGAATAAGAAGAAAATAAGAAGAAAAAGAATTGCAAGAGGATGAAAAAGAGAGACAAGATTGCTCAGCCATGGCAAAGCGGGATGAAAGAGAAGCTCAGAATTGATTGATCGGATCATGCGAAAGACTTCCCTAGATTTCTTGAAGTCATTGAGACATTTCCATCAGATCGAGATCTCATAGTGTGCTAAAAGCTTGAGATCCATAATTGCAAAGGCTTCATCCTCTTGTTTGAATGCGGCCGTGAAGAAGTCGGTGCGTGGAAAATTCCTTCGAGGATCTTGTGCATGTGCTTCCCGATCTTCGAGTTGAAACCTTCATTGAAGTTGCATTCACCGGAGTGCTTTAGAATTTTTAATTGCTCATATGCGATTAAAAAAAAAAGAGTTATTCTGCAACATTGCTTGATGCATGTCTTGGAGAGAAAGCTGCAAAAGCTTGAGGATAAAAAGAAGACAAGGCGAAGGCAATAATCCAAAAGCAATTCACGGTCTTTTTCAATTCGTGCTTGCTTCGAGATCATTTGTTTCGAGATGCTTTTTCAGATCGGCTTGTTTCCAGATCAGCTGCTCCCAGATCCAGTTTGGTGAGAATCAAAGGCAAAAGAATCAGTTGCATGCAGACATGAAAAAAGGACAAAGCTATGACTTTCCTCTTCTTTCTTCTTTCCTCGACAAAGTAATTGAGCGATCAATTAAATTATACAACTTAAGTGATTGGTTTAAAAGCCATTACTTGAAGAAGTCAACTACTTGGAGATAGGTGGCGGACGTGCAAAATAGAAGGTTCTATTTTCAGTTGCAAATCATACATGTCATGCAAAGAGGAATTCCAGGAGGAGATTGCCAGTTGTTTCTTTCCGACTTCCACATGTGCCAGTTCACTAAAAGCTTCCGACTTGTAATTGCCCCTCTACATTCTATAAGTAGAGGAAGAACCTTCGGGTTAATGATCAGAATTTGTAAGCAACAACCTTGTGTTCCAGACTTTGTGCTGAAACCCTTGAGAGCCACTTGAAGCAAAGGAATATACAGGAGCAGAAATTTCCGGAGAACTTTGTGTCACGGTGTATTGTGTTTCTTGCTTTTTATCTTAGATCTTTTAATAGACTTTGTGTTATTTAGATCTAGATCTAGAGCTACCTTTGCTTAGAATTTGTGTTTATATCTATTGGTTTCTTCTATGTGCATGCAATCAACTCTGTTATCTATTGATTGGGATGCACATCTTCCCCATTTCTTCTCTGTGTTTATATAATTCCCTTCTTCTATAAATATTTCCTTTCTTAAACAGTTGCTTACTTGCTTAATTAGAAGCTGTTGATTATGGTTCATGAACTAAGTAGTTAAAGTAAAACCCCATTTAGATATTAGCATACTTTAATTGACAAATTATCTCATGCTTGCTAGGTTTTGTCTTGCTGAGAAAATCTCTTTTTTCCATGAAAATAACTCATATCTTTTAACACAGAACTACTTTTTTCTCCAAGTCTGACCAAGATTTCAATAAAGAACATTACTTTCTTTTCTTTTTGCAAAACTAACTCTGATACAAATCTTTCTTCTTTCTTTTCTTATTTGTTTCTTTCCACAAAATACAATTTTAATAGTAATTATTTGAATCGACCTTCCTTCACAAGATCAATACAATGTCCTCCACTTGAAGTGGGAAAGTTATACAATAATGCAAGCTAAAAATAGAATACAATATTACAAGTTCTTCCACTCTAAGTGGGAATAACACAAAGGGAATTTCACAAGATCTCAACAAGACTCCAAGTTTCACAACTCCAACAAGATAGCTCTTCCAAAATTTGTTTGATTCACAACAAAACAGGGGGAGAGGCAACGCTCTCCACCCAACCAAGATATCTAATGAAGAGGAGAAGCCATCCTCTCCATTGGCCCCCGAGCCCCAACCACATTACAATGGGAGATGATTTTAATACATGGCAACAACAAGCTTCCAAAACACAAACAAAATTTCACATCCATTTCAACCAAATTTCAATCATCTACAACACAAGAATGAAAGAAAAACAACTAAACAACAAGTAAACAAGGCTTAAAATGAAAGCCAAAGGAGCAAGACCTATGGGAGACCACTTATGCCTCCCAGTGGGAATGGGTGCCCGCCCCTAAAGCCTCAATACATATCTCAAATCTCCTACATACTCTTATACCTCCCTCAAGTACCCCTTATACCTCCCACATACTCTTATGCCTCCCTCAATCTCTTATGCCTCCCTCATAAAAAGAACAAGAAGGAAATGCAAGCATTCCTTGTACAAGATGGGGCACCCAACCCAAACTCCCTCCAAACAAAAGGTAAATTCTTATGCCTTCCTACATGAAATCTCCCCATAGTCTCCTCCTACTCCAAACTTAGGCAATCTACCCACACCCAACAAGCATTCCAAAGAAAACAATACTCAACACAAGCACATAAACACAAAATAAAACATAACATAAGCAAGGTAAAGCTCCTACCTTTCCATAGTAGATCTTGTTCCAAGAGTAAGTCTCCAAGCTCCTCAAAACCAAGCAAGCATCCACAAGCTCCAACAATCCACAAGCACTCTCAACAATTCTCTAACTCTCCCAAAAATACAAGAGCACAAAATAATGAAGTAACCCCCAAACAAGCAAAAGAATTTCAATAAATAGAAAAAGGAGAGAGGAGGGTGATGTGGCTCAAATAGGATGCCACCTCATTTCTTCTCCCTCCACATCACCTTAGTCAACCTCATATTCCAAAGCACAATTAATAAGTGGTTGAAGGAATGACATATTACTTACACACACCATCTAAGCCCACACCCCCTTAACGACAAAATTAATTACTTAAAAGAAAGTGCTGATAAACATTTCACTTTTTTAACTTCCCAAAACATCTAATGGGGTCTAATTTTGACCCCCCAACCCATAGGTAGGGTTGGCATAGCAATTTAAGAGGTGTGGGGCAAGTTTGACTTGTCCCACAAGCTTCCAAATTTGGCCTCTAAGGCCAAATTTGAATTTCCATGAAGGGGTAGAGTGTACAACACTCAAGATCCCCAAGCACTCAACTTACTGACCCAAAATCCAAAAGAAATCTACTCTAATAAATGCATTCTTTTGGTCACATCTTTAATTAGTTTAAGACACAAGATTTATTAACTTTAATAAGACACTACAACCCATTAATAATAAAGGGTAAAATACATACATCAAAATCTAAATAATTAAAACAAGTAAATTACATCACTAAAAGAAACACATACTAACATTAACAAAGGGAAACTAAAATAAAAGACAACACATGACCCTTTGGTCACAAATTCTCCCTAACCAAATTCAAACACACACAATTACATGGTGCTTTATGGCGACCCTTGTTGAATTCATCTAGAATTCCAATGTGGTAGGTGTCCAATCCCCACGATGTTTATTGTAAATAAATTTACCGCAAGACACAAATATACCTCCTTCGGCCTCGTGGCCGCATTAAAACATCTATGCCAAAATATGCAATATAAATTTAAAATCATCTATATACGAATTAATATCATCTAGGCAATTACGATATCATTTACAAATTTCTAGCAACATTTCTATCCACGTTTCATCCATGTCAAAATGATCACAACATTAATTCAATTATCAAAATCTACTCATGGTGACGAAAGTATATCGCATGTCAAAAATATATATAAATAATCATGTCCACAGCATATCAACATCAATATAAAATGTCTCTAACAATCCACATGCATCATATATGAATCAAAATCAACAACAATCCAAAGTATCTCTAACATCTAGTATCATGCTAAATCAAAAAGCTACAACAATGTCCATAAGTGTAGTCGACAATATCAAAATCAAAGCAAAAAGGTGTCGAAGGGAAGTGGGCACTACAATACATGTAATTAAGCTCGTAGGTGGTATACTCTATATTGAATCATATTGACTAGAATTTATTTAATTGGCAAAGAGATTGGATGCATATATTTACACATCAATACATTTGTTTTGTAAATACGGGGCTGACCTGCCTTAACCAGTACATTGGAGTTTGGAAATAAGGAGGTGGCTTGACCCAAATAACACAAGCCTTGAGAGGACCGGAAAAATAGAAATTAAGTTAGAGAACCAACAATATAACCACCACAATAGCAAAGGCACTTAACAACAACACATGACATGATCTCACAACTGCTTACATAAAATGTCTTCAAACCATAACCCCACCAAAATAGCCAAGGCTCGAGAGCTTGATGGAGAATGTTGTAAAACATTGCATACAGCGAAAACCGTCATGAAAAATCCCAAGTACCAAGATCTGATCATCTTATGAAGAAACCGCATGATAGAAATGATAAAAGTAATTTGACATAATAAGAGTAGAGGATCTTGCACAAATTATGCATGATGATTGCCTATCCATGCAATTAAGAACTTAAGGGCTACATCATGTTCACAAGAATCAAATACATGGTTTTATACAAGATAAAATAATAAAAAGGTGACTGGTGATTAGAATAACCACCACTCGCTTACAATGGTTTAATAACTATGAACTTTTACCAAACTAACCTTTGTGGACTTCTTATGCTCTTGAGCTATATTGCTTTTTATTTTAAAGGTGGGCTTGAGATATATGAATGGTTATTACAGTCCAAGTCTTTTAATATACGTAGTAATGGGGAGCCACCTAATCAACCTTCACACCCTCCCAACAAGTAATTTTTCTAGAGTGATAGTGGGCTTTACAACTTATGTATCTCGTGAACCCACTTTACAACTTTGCATTTGCACACTTAAAACAATTAGTGAGTAAATACTAGTGATGCCTAGTGACTTAGCATTTTTACTTAATGCCCTCGGTTTATTCAAAAAAATAAACTTTATTTAAATGTTCACCTTAAGAGCTCTTGTAGACAACCATAACTTGCTAACAACGGTTTTACAACTATGGACTTTTACCCAACTAACCTTTGTGGACTTCTTATGCTCTTGAGCTATAGGGCTTTTTATTTTAAAGGTGGGCTCTATGTATATGAATGGTGATTACAGTCCAAATATTTTAATTTACGTAGTAATGGGGACCCACCTAATCAACCTTCACACCCTCCCAACAAGTATATTTTCTAGATTAATAGTGGGCTTTACAACTTATGTGAACCCACTTTACAACTTTGCGATTACACACTTAAAACCATAGTTAGCAAACTCGGCAAGTACTCTAGTCGAGTTGGCAATAAGCGCAAAACCTAGCCAAAATGAATATTTGCCATGAAATCTCGCGGGAAACTCACCAAATATTGGCGAATATTCGAGGCGAATATTTGCCAATATTCGGCAAGTTCGTGCCTAAAACTCACCACACGAGGAACAGGCACAAAACATAGAAAAAATGGGGAAAAAATGCTGCAAATACACTGTAATTTCTCTTTTTAAGGCAACACACCCTTCATTTTCGATCACACAACCATTGAGCATGCATTGCATGAGTTGAAGGGATTTTATAGCAAATTTGAAGAATTGCATTTGGAGGTAAGTTTTTTTTTTTTAAATTCTTATCGCAAATTCATTTTATATTTATTGTAATTTTAAATGCATTCAATTTAATTGCGAATGATTTTAAATTTTTAATAGTCATTTGGAGCCGGAGGTAAGTTTTTTTTTCGCAAATTCGTTCTATATTATTTAAATTTTATATATTCATATTGTATCTAAATATGTTTTGTAATTTTAAATGCATTCAATTTAATTGCGAATGATTTTAAATTTTTAATAGTCATTTGGAACCGGAGGTATGTTTTTTAAATTCTTTTCGCAAATTCATTTAATAGTTATTAATTTATTCATGTTTGTTATCATGGATTCATGTTATTAATTTATTAATGTTTGTTATTGTCATTAATGAATGAAATTACCAGAATGTGTTGTAATTTTGTAAATGTTATTTTAATTTCTTTTTTAGAATGTATTCTTGTTCGTAGGATTTACAATTTTAAATTTGAAATTACGGTTAAATAGGGTTATAAAGACACTTTTTTAATTTTTTAATTTTAATTAAGTTTACGTTTTTTTAAATGTACATTGTGTTGCAGATTAGAGCTTACCAATGGCATCAGGTTCGGCATCTAGGTCAACATCACTAGCAAGAACCGTTCCCCTAACGCCCATACCATTGCTTGGAAGTATGGTGTACGTGGAGCAATTCAGGGAACCGTGGTTTGCAATTTCTACGGCAAAACGTTTTCTGGAGGCATCAATCGCCTGAAGTATCATCTTGCATGTATTGTTTGTCGGGACGTTGTGGTATGCCCCAATGTTACAGAAGAGGCAAAACAAGAGATGAAAGCAGAGTTGGCAAAGCTAGAGGAGAAGAAACTAGAGAGGGAAAGGATGCATGCAACCATAACAAAAGTTGTTAAACCTGGAATGGTAGAGGATTCAGAGGACGATGTGGCAACGATTGTGGGCTCTACTCGCGGTCCACGCATACAAACTAGAAGAGGCACATTTGCTTCATCAAGTTCGAGCAAAGGATACATAGCTTTTTTGTACCAAGGAACATACCTAGAGCACAACCTTCACTGCAAGGTATAGGTTGGAACAAGGATGCACACGAGGAAGCAGATAAAGCATGTGTGAATTTATGGTACTACAACAACCTTTCCTTGATGTGAAAAGAGCCCATCTTGGGAGTACTTAGTGACAAAGATTGTGGTTGTAGAGGGAAAGTGCAAGGCACCCTCTCAAAAGACTTGAGCGAGAAATTGCTCAAGGGTGCGATTCTGGCAACGACAATCCTAGAAGATCAAAAGAAATAATGGAAGAAATATGGATGCGACATTCTTTCGGATGGGTGGACGGATGGAAAGAACCGCACCCTCATTAATTTTTTAATGACTTGAATGGTGAGATGGTGTTTTTAAAGTCAATTGATGCCTCTAACATAGTTAAAAATGCAAAGAATTTGAGTCTTATATTGGAGAAGGTTGTATTAGAGGTGGGTATCCAGAATGTTGTGCAAGTTGTCACGGATCAATGCACAGCATATGTGGCGGTTGGGAGACTACTACAAGAGAGACATCCATCACTCTTTTGGACTCCTTGTGCGACTCATTGCCTTGACCTTCTTTTGGAGGACATAGGCAAAATTGATTGGGTGAGGTCGGTTATAAAAGATGCAAGAAACATAACCAAGTACATATATAATCACCCTTGGGTTCTCAGCTTGATGAGAGAACACACAAAGGGGAAAGAGCTTGTGTGAGCCGATGTCACAAGGTTTGCAACTAACTTCTTGACATTGCAAAGTATTTGTAGTTTGTTGTCATCATTGAAGCAAATGTTTGTGAGTTAAGCATAGCTAGACTCAATATTCAAAGAAAGTTGATGGAGAAAGGACTACAAAGATAGTTTTTGATGATGTCTTTGCAAAGAGAGCTATAGAGATCATCAAGGTAATTTCAAACTTCAATTTATGTCAAGTCGATTCCTTTATTTTAATTTGTTAAATTATAAATATATTGTTATGTGTAAGGTGTGTAGGTGTCGAGCCGTTGGCGAGGTTTTTGTGCTTGGTTGATGGGGAGCAAAACCCTATGGGGTAGATTTATGAGGCCGTGGATAGGGCAAAGAAGCCATCCAAAACTATTATAGGGGGTATCGCCAGATTTGGTCCTTTTTGGGAGATAATTGATCAAAGTGGAACAATCAACTCCACCAACCTATTCATGCAACGAGAGTACTACCTCAACGCCAAGTTTTTCTTCTCCGATGGCTTTACTGGATGTGAATGGGGAGGTTATGGAGGGCCAACATGCATTGAGAGGATGTTACCATAGGTTGAGACAAGGGACGTCATTATTTTAGAACTGCAAATTTACAAGCATGTTAGGGGAGGCTCTTTTCTTCCGCATTAGCTATCGAGGGAAAACCACGCGATCACGGGTGATAAAAATTAGAATGTTTACTAAGTTACTTATATGTTACAAGTCAAAATTTAACTTTATTAATTACTTTTAAACTTTTGATTATCTTGTTTGTAGGTTCTTGGTGAAATGATTGGGAGTAAATACCTGCATCTTCAAAAGCTAGCCCTCGTAATTTTATCTCAACCTTGTAGCACTTTTTGATGTGAACGCAACTGGAGTTTGTTTGAGGCCATTCACATGAAGAAGCGCAACAAGTTGACTCAAAAATGCCTCAATGACTTAATTTTTGCGTAATATCTGATGTCGACTTCGCACTGAAAAGTGGAGGCCATATCGCAGAATTCATTGATTTTGATGAGATAGATTTATACGGCGAGTGGATGGACAAGAAGAGGAAATCCTGGGTTCTCAAAGGATGAGATTGCTTCTTTCGAGAGGAAGCTATGGAAGGAGAAGCACTAGCGTAGGATTGGATGAAATCTTTGAAGGTGATGTCAAACATGCGGCAGAGGAGCCACCGCTGTAATGTCCCCAATGGGATAATTTATAAACCCAAAAGGAACACCTACAAATCTGATTTATAACAGCCAACTGATAGAAGATATATTTGATAAAAATGAATTTTCTTCTAGAAATGGCGACTTGCCTTAGAGATTAATGACACTCAAAACTGATCTAAACTTGACCCAATAGTTGCCAAAAATAACCAGAATTTATCATATAGGTATGAATACCAAAAATATATATTTTTGACCCAAAAAGAAGAGCTGAAATTTTATTAAAAGACTGCAGAAAATCAGCTTACAAAAATGGCTGGAAAAGAGGTTTCCCAAGCCCAAATCACATGCAACCAAGCTGAAAATGATCTCTAAAATTATGGCAATGCAAATAGAGACCAGATCTGGAACAGCCGTGCCCTAGGGTGATCAGATTCCACCCACAAGTGGGTCGCTCCTCTAGAAAATAGCTAGAAATGCAAATAGAAATCAGCCACAACACCTCCTTCAAACCCTAGTTGGAGATGCCACAAATCTGTAATGTAGGGTCTTCAAACACTATTGGAATTCAGATTTTGTACTTGAAACTCAATAGAAATTCTTGAATAGAGATTCTTCACACAAAGGATGAAGAGTTTTCGTTCTTCAACCTTGGCAAGAGAGGGTTTTCGTCCTCTAATGCAAATACATCAAAGGGTTTTCGTCCTTCAATGTAAAAATGGAATAGCAATCAGCCAAACCAAAATTCAGATATCAAATATGCCAAAAAGATGTCTCTCCCAAGTGTGGCGACCTCCTTTTATAATTGTAATTGGCACATGAGCCCACACAAAAGCCCAATCAGCTCGCTCCACTTGGGGGAAAGTCACTTTATTTTAATATTTTTATTTCCCTTGCTTTATTCCCCCATATGGGTTGCATTTTTACCTTAGGGAAAAATAAAAATAAAGTGAACATTTGTTTTATTACTTTATCACTAATAAATAATTAAAGTGCTTATAATAAAATCATTATGCACTAAAATTAATTTATTAGGATTAGTTTCCTTATTTTCTACCCCTTAGCCGTCGGGAAACAAGGGATATTACACCGCCATCTACTACCGAGTTAGAGCCGCATCATGAGTCTTCTAGGAGGAGCAAGGAGACCAACCGAGAGTGGGGACTAGTAGAGGCATTAGACACTCTCCCAATATTTCTCTAGAACGGGAAGAGGAAAATGTAAATTATTGTATATTGTAACTTGCATAGATATGAAATTTATGATGATACTTTTCAATGACAATCATCATAAATTCATAACACTTGTCATCCGGTTGTTGTATTTGCATGATGATGCGATTTTGTATTGTATTTATATTCAAATCTAATAGAAAACACTTCTCCAACATTTTATAGACTCATTTGATACATTTTGTAGCTATATTTTGCATAATTTTTTTGTTTTTAAAGAAATTTGTGTATTTTTAAGTTGAATATTCTCGAATATTCACCGAGTCTTGTTGAGTTTTTCTTGAGTCAATCTTGTTAGTATGGGACCCAAAAAAAAAAACCTACAAAGAAAAGAGGAAACTTTAGATGGAATCTAAGAGGAAGACATCCCAACCATCTCGAGTTCTAGGATATGGAAAAAATGGTCATGGAAATACAAATGAAACTCAGCAAAGTCTATTCACAACATTTTTGCCTTGAGTGCCTTGGTCACTTTTGCATCTTGCTGACCCCTTGATAATGCTAGGGAACATGCTACACAACATCCACACTTCAAGCTTCACCTCGCAGCCCCTTGCATCATGCACCTCCTACACAGAACATGCAACATAGATTTGAAAGACAACACCACATGGGCCTGCCGATAGGTGTGGAGCTTGTATTCTTCAAAGGATTAGCCGGTGCGGGGTTGAGGGTAAGCACTCCCTTTCACGGGAAAATCCTAGTGCCAAATTTTTGAGAACTTCGCAATGCCTCACAACATCTCGCAGTGCCTCGCAACACTTGCAGCACCTCGCAGTATCTTGAAACGCTAGCATTGCCTCACAACACCTCGCAGCAGTTCCAAGCGCTTGCGGCATCTTGTAGCTCCTCACTTTGCATCCCAACACTTGTGAAAGACCTCCGAACTCACTTGGCCACGTGGGCACTCCATGCCATGTTGCACCATGCCAAGCGGCACTTCCAAATCCCACATTATGCTAGCGAATATGTCAGTATATTGTGCATATGGCAATCAATCCGCATAGCATCCGAAAGGTGAAGAGTCATGCATGGAAGCCCAAGCAGTTCAACCTCCATAACAGTTCTTTATGCCTTCACGATTTTGTAGTAATACACATCCATAGCATTAGATAACAAGCATATAGTACAAAAACACACTAATAAATATTTCTCGAGAACATGCCATTTGCAAAACACACGGATAAATATAACTTATGTTCCAGTTCTACTACTTTCTCTAGTCTACATCTTATACAGTATTGATTTTGCATATGCCCACAACCCACCTAGATCCTCATGTAGAGCATTGTCTCCTAGACCACTTGGGATCCAAATCTTTGGGATCAGAGTAGTTCAACTTGCATGTTCTATTGAATGAGGTTGTTGTATTTGAAGCTTGGCATCTATCCATAAGAACCCTCCAACTATCTACCATGCTGCAAAGTTCAGATGGAAAAATACAATCCAATGCAAGCCAAGATACATGTGATGATAAAGAATGAAATCACATGCACAATGGAACAAAAAGAATTTCTATCGAGCTAGTTTGCAGACATCCTTGAGCGGGTGATTCCATCAACCCGCTCATTAGGTAAAGTTTTTGGTGATTCCATAAACCTAAACATTCCTTCGTTTGAAGGAAAACAAATGTATACATAGTAAATAACTGGTTAGATCAGTTAGATTGTTGTTTTTCTATGAATGACTTTTTGATGAAGAGAAGATCAAGATCACACTTCTTAAAAATCTTCGCCTGTCAATAAGTGGTGACAAGCCCATACTCTGTGGGACTAAGAACAACCAGAAGAAGCATCTAATCCAACCTAGGATACTTCCATAGAAGCCTTCAATGATATATACCATCCTAACGATGTTTATGAAGACTATTGCCTTTAGTGGCAACAACTGCGGCATGATCAATCCATCCAAGCCTACTTTGATGTCTTCCATGATTTGTACACAAATATGGGCTCATTTGAGTCAAAGGAGCATAGAGTCGAGTATCGCAATGGCCTACAACCATTCATTCAGTCCCAAATAAAGTTGGCCAAGGTCAAGACACTAGGAGAATCCTATCGCTATGCAGTGACCATTGAAGAAGAGTCAAAGATGCAGGTAAAGTAGGATACACCGTCCACACCAAGGAAGACATTTGCTTCAGTCAAGAACCAACTGTCTAAGACAAATAAATGGTACAAAAAACAAAAAAGCTGCAGTCACTCCAATGCAGGGTGCCATGTGTAGAAGGGCTTGCTTGAGCATGCAAGAACGAAGGATACCGAAGGCGAGCTGTTCCCAGAAGTGGTAGAAAAAACCCTGAAGTTACTTGTCTTAGCGTGACAACCACACCAGCAGCACAAAATGTTGACGAAGAGTGTCTATTCCATTCACAGATGTGGGTGTGAGGGAAGCCACTATTTTTTGGTCATTGGCAGAAGCATGAAGAGTCTCATCTCCAAAGCAACCATCAAGCGACTAAATCTCGGAACCATGCCTCATATACGTCCTTACCGTTTGGGATGGATCAGTTCCTACAACACCAAAGATACACACATCACACACCAATGTCACTTCTCATATGCTATCCATCCTTTCAGAGAGGAGTTAGTTTGTGATGTAGCACCAATTGATTTTTGCAATATAATCCTTGGGCATGCGTACGTGCATAGACACCATGGTGTGTACATAGCCAATCCTCGGAATATCACCATCACAATGGACAGTAAGAGGTACTGGGTTCTTGAAGTGACATCGTGCACTAAACATGTGCGAACTCTAGAGAAGATTGCATCAGCCTCTTGTCCAATACTTTACACAATCGAGACAATTTCTTCTCAAGAAAGGGCGAATGGTTCATGCATAGCAGCACTTTGCAGTCTTGCCTTGAGTACCTTGCTCACATGTGCATCTTGCAGCCCGTTGGATCATGGGAGTCCTCTGCAATGCTAGGAACGTGCTTCACAACATCTGCGCTCGAACGTCACCTTGCCATCCCCTTGCATCATGTACCTCCCACAAAGCACCAAGGAACATGCAACACATCCCAAAAGACAACTCTATGCACGCTGCTCGATAGACACGGACTGCATATTCTTCAAAGTATTAGCCGGTGTGGGGTTGAGGGGCAGTGCCTCGTGCCAAATTTGTGAGAAGCTTGCTGTGTCTTGCTCACATTGCCTTGTAGTACCACATTAATGCAACACCTCATACTACTACACAACACTCGTAGCACCTCACGGTACTTAGCAAGTTAGCACTGCCTCACAACATTGAGCAATGCTCATCACACCTCACAACGCACACAACACCTCACAGCTGTTAGCCGCAACTCATAGGAATGTAGTGCAGCCCAGCTCCTACGTAAGACCTCCAGAACTCACTTGGCCTCATGGACACGCCATGCCAGGTGGCACTTCCAAAACCCACATTATGCAAGGGAATATGTTAGTAGTACCATGCACCTGACAGTGGAGACACATAATGGTCAAGAGGTGAAGAGTCACATATGGAAGCCCAAGTAGGTTCAACTTTCATAACAGTTCTTCATGCCTTCACAGCTTTGTAGTATGTATATTCATATCTGTAGCATTAGATAGCAGGCAGATAGTAGCAAAGAAGACAGCCATACATCTTTCTCAAGAGTATGCCATGTACAAAATGCACAAATTAATATAACTTTCTGTTTGAGCTCTATTACTTTCTCTAGTCTCAATATTATTCAGTATCGCTTTCATATTGCCCACGATCCATCTAGATCCTCATCTAGAGCATTGTCCCCCAGACCACCTGAGATCCGTATCACAGAAGGTTACACAACCACCAATCCGATTCAATGCCGATATCATGGAATATTAGGGCTTGGGCACACCCAATAAATGTTGTTTTCTTAGAATTAAAATCAAAATGGAAGGGACCGATATGGCCCTACAAGAAATTTGCAGATTTGGACATTCTAAAGTGCTCTCTCCCCAACACATTGGGCTCTAAGCACTCACTACCTGCACAGTGATCCATTGGGACCCCTCCAGGTTTTTTTTTTTTTCAATACTAATCAATTTCTATCTTGGGGGATATATGTTGTTTTCTCTTCTTTTGAGCTGAACACTCAATAGAGCATTGTAAATGTCTAATCTCACCTTGTGGATATAATAGAATACTTATGCTAGAACCGCTCACATCGTGGATTATCGATACAACCAAGAAATTGCATACTAATGGTTAACTTCAACACAATTAAAACACCGGATAAGAAAAAGGGATGATCTGGGTTTAATCATAGGATGGCTGAGGGATTGTCTAATCTAACCATGGACACCTCAATGGTTGATCTGGATTTTGGCCAAGGCTCATACACATGGTGCAACAAAAGAGAAGGCCGTAAGTACATTGCTGAAAAAATAGACAAAAAATTATCTCAAACCAATGGATTGCATCTTTAATCACATTACAACTAGAGGCAGACTCTTTGACTTTAACTCTTTCAGATCATTGTCCTTTTTCACCGTATCTCTCAGGCACTTGGAACAAAGAAATAAGTCCAGTTCAGGTTTGAAAAAAAGTGAACCATCCATCCACAGTTCGCTACAAATATTGAAAAATGGTGGTCAGAAGCCACCAAGATCCAAAGTTTAGCTATGTGCATATTCATGGAAAAACTAAAATTCCTAAAAGCTGAACTCAAGCACTGAAGTAAAGCAACCTTCGGCGATGTCTTCCAAAAACTTCCAGCAATCAGGCTCCATCTGAAACAAACTTAAAAGAATATCCAACTATTTGGGTTCACCTAGGAGTTGGCGGGCAGGAATAAACTTATATACACAGTCTAACTGAAGCCCAACAACAGGAGGAACAATATTGGTCGCAGAGATCTTGTGCAAAATGGATAAAATCAGGTGACAAAAACACAATATTTTTCACAATCAACTCACAACAGAAAATCTTCACCCCGTGTTAGCTAGACTCATTTATTGTTGTGTTTTTAGCATAGTATTAGCTTGTAGCCTCTTTTTGGTGCTCCTTTTTGTTCCTTCATGTTATTCATACAAGTGGTACTTTTTGACTCCCATGGAGCTATTTTACACGTCTGCACATTAATATAGCTGCTTTTATTCTTTATAGAAATTCTAGTGCTAGTTTTGTGACTGGCGGAGTTTATGCATGCATAAATATCTCAAATGGTGTAAGGTTAACTGATTCATAGAGGTGAACAATCCCACTTTCTCTTTTTACAATTCTCTTCCTGTCAAGCCCTCACGGATCTCTCTGTCAATGGAAACAAGATGGAATGATGACGGCAATGCAACCCAGGAGAAAAGACTGACTGAGCCAGGACCTCTGATTAATTCAAAAGAACTGCCATTACATACACTTTAACCAGCCACATTACTGTCCATGTGATATCACTTCGATATAGGTTCTTGTACAACATGAGAAGCAAACCAATGCACAAAAGCCAACATCTTTTCTTAAAAATGATACCTGTTTGACCAATGCACAAAAGCCAATGTTTTTTACTAGAATAAATTCCTATTTGACAAATTCATAACCATGTAGATAAGCACATTATCCCCAGAATATAGAGAACTGGTATTGTTAAGAATTTGATGTAATTGTTATAACACAAATTCAATTTTAAGGAACTGTCTTTGCATTCAATAGAAGTAAAAGATATGGTTTTGAACATTTGGTGGAACTGAGAAACTGACACATGAACCTTCCAGGAAACTGTTTGGTGGTTAGTGTATTTTGTACTTAAAGAAATTAAAAAGAGAGATATACATCTGATTTAAAAAAATTTGTGCCATCTTCAGACAGCGGGTTTGAGTAAGTGCCCACTTTGTCTCAGTCCCGCCAAAATCCCACAGCTACACTTTGTGGGCACACATTTTGCTGGTATGCAATCTCAATTATTGTAATTATTTAATATTTATTGAATAGTTATGATTTTTATTATGTCGTCAATCATGGCATACTTCAAATTATATCTTATTTCCTCCTCTCATGTGCTTTGACAGGAACTGTGTTACTGAATGGTGCAATGAGAAGCCAGAGTGCCCTCTCTGTCGTTCTCCTGTATCACATTCTGATTTGGTGTGCATATATCATGCAGAGTTTTAGATATTTAGGACTGTAGAGAGAAACTTGGATCTCAAGTTGTCAGTGGATTTAAAATATCTCCAATCTGAAGTTCTTAGTGCTGGTATTGGATATGCTTTGTAGGTCTTTTCTTCCTCACTTCATTTCTTTGTATACAGTTTTACATTGTTCCATAGGATTTTTCTGAAGTACAAAATCAATTCCTCCCGTACATGATTTCTATTGCTAAAATATAGGTATCTCATTTAAGGAGACTGAGATTCCTTAGCATGAATGGGAGTTTGGAAGATAGTTCTGATGTCTAGTTGGAGTAGCGGGTTTGTGACTTATAAGGAAATTTAACAAGTATTGTGCAAGTATCACTTCTGTAAAATTATTTAAGTTGATGAAGAAATTGAAGATGAGTAAAACCCAAGGTTACATGGGTGCGCGGCACCTGGTGTGGGGGTAATCATGTTGCATACTGCTAAAAATATGCATATGCTATGACATCAAAAACAACAAAGCTGAAATTTGAAACATAGAATTATTGTGAAACTGATCAAATATGTGTGTGTGTGACAATTAATCATTGATTCATATACTTATATCATATTATCGATGATTTATATGATAAAATTCATATCATTTAAACTCAAGCATTGATGTGTCATGAACCAGTCTCAAAACAATATCCAAAATGTTCAGAAACTCTGTTACTACAAATAAGATCAAAACTTTAGTAAATAGTTATGTTGTTATATACAAATCTCAGCGATATGGTCGAAAAGTTCTGAAAGTATTGGGGGCTTGTGTTAAGGTTAGTAAGTAGTGTGAATCAACTAATTGTTTATTTGGCATGTCCTTTACGATAACAAAGATGTCGATAAATATAAATCATATTACAAAAATTGCATAAATGGATTTCACTTTAGCAAGGGCTCCAGAAATGCTTCACAACAGAATGAAGATGAGTGCTCTAACAAATGTTTGAATTGATATTGCGTCTACTTTTGATTTATAAATAGATGAATTCAAATTAGGACCTTATTGGCCCACAAATTTATCTTTAATAGATACAATTGTAAACAGATGGAGAGAATGAGATGGGTGTACCCTTATGAAAGACGATCAAAGGGGTTTGGACCATTAGGAGTGCTCCTAATAGGTGCTAATAGCAATGAGGAGATGAGAGATGATTAGGGAGATAAGAAGGAGAGGACCATCGAAAGTTCAGAAAATGTGCCAATAAGGTTTATTTTTTACCAATAAACCAATGAATAAACACACAATGTATATAAAATAAGACTACATAAAGGTCATTTTTTATGGGTCTACATTTTACCCGCTTTGAGGTGCATGTGTGAGCTTGATCTTCAAAGATATATTTATTCATATGGATCTCTAGAACAAAAGATGATAAACCTTGAAACTTTCAAACCCACGTTCATGCCTAAACGTGGATTAGTCATAATATGTTAGATATTGAAATTAATTGAACAAGGTATCTGCATTGGCCTTGTTATAGTGGGTTTGCCATCTTGTTTAAGGAGATAGAAAAAATATGATGGAAAGGAGTTAGAACCGGGGTATTGTCATCTCATAATGAGTCCCCACACCCAAACATGAAAAGCTAACGACTCGAGTTGAAGATTGAACCCTTTATGGCAGGCAAAGGGTCTTCAAATAATCTATATACTAAAACATGGGCAAGTATCAAAGGAACAAAAATAATAAATATTGAATATGGTTACCCCTTAAAGATTTGAGAAGAGCACATGAAGTACAAGAAGAACAATAAAAAGTTATTGCTCTATAATAAATATATGGCAATAATCATAGCATCGTAAGATAAACATTGGGAAGCATTAGCTTAGAATGTTGAACAAAATATGGATTACATAATCGATTTATATTGAAAATGTGCACATTCAATAACGCCATGTGGTGACATACAACAATGTACCAAAACAATTTGACAAACAAATATTTAATATGGTGACATATAACAATGTACCAAAATAATTTGATAAATAAATAATTGCATTTTTATGGAACATGTGAAATCTTGGCAAATGCATATACTAAACTTTTAGGGTTTTGCCCCACATTATACAAGGTGAAAGAAAATTTAAAAGCTTACATCATTCTTACCCTTTGCTTTACGAATATAGTTTGAGGGATAATTTTACCATGGGAATTCATTGAGCTTTCTTGGCACACAAATTGGATTGGGTGAGGACTACCACAATTGATGAGGCACTAATCCCAATAATCGATTCCAAGCATAACTTTCTATTTATTTCCATTTTAAAAAAATTGTACATATACAAATTTGTTATAGGGGCCCCAAAAAAGGATCATCTTATCACCCATCACCCGAAAAAGCCTTCCCCTTCCTCTAATCCAATCTGATCTAATAGGTTCTACCAGGGAATTATTTTGTCCCATTTTTCATGGCCATGTTAAGATTTATATGGTTGTAGCTCTCTTTGTATAGTCTTGGTAAAAATGTAAGGCCATCCTTGATTGTCAAAAAAATCTCATACTTACAACTATACAATTAGATATTACAAGGACATTATGCTAACGAAATGATATAGTCATGGTTAGGGGTCCCAATGAAGAGACGCCTTAGATAATGCAACCTACAATACTTGCGTACCTCTCCTCAAAATGGATGTGCAAACGAGAGTTAATATACAACACAATATAAAGAAAAAAGTCTGATTTATTCAATAGAGAAATGTAATTATAGGCGCAAAACTATGGCTTCTTATTACAATTTTGAAATGCAAGGATTACAATGATCTTGAATGGGATGTTTAAACAAAATACTTCGCCCTATGCTTGGAGGCTCTACAAGAATTTGCTTCACACAAGTAACAACTCAATGCCTTCTCTCATACTTGACTTTGTATATTCTACCTCTAGATACCAACAATATGGTGTCATTGACCCTCATATAAAGGCAATGCAAGTAGTTACAGAAGTTGAAATGATTCCTCTTCCTTGTCAACCAACTGTATATCTACAACTCTTTAGTTTATTGATTATGCATACCAATTGCCGTTGTGGTTTTAAATTCCCATGCATTGACATGCATCCTCCCAAATTTCGCTTTGATACGCATTGACACATGTCTATTGCTTCATCTTTTATCTACACAAGTGTTTGTAAACACCAACTTGTAAGCCACAAAACCATTCCACAAAGTTTTGTATACGCACAAGATTTCGGATTACAAGGTTTTATTATGTTGTGCAATATTTCATTTGCAATATGCCTCTATATATGTGCCTAGTACACGAGTCCCTACTTCTATGCAAGATATAGCTCTATCTAGGACCAAATTTTTGTGCCTAAAATGTAATTGCAACCTTTGCACAATTTCTACTTACTCCAAGTCTACAAACCTTTATTTCAACTACACTATGTCATACTTATTCCTACTTAGACTTTGGGTGATGCAGATTGCTCATGCACATTGTATAAGGTCTTGAATGGATCTTCAATGTTCATGCACTTCAAATGTGCTCAACCATGTCACATCTTCAACTTCTCTCTACTTCTAGTTGGTCATATACTCTTTGTACTCATTTATGTGCCTTTTTGACTCTATGTCACTCACTTGTTCAATTCCCTCACACTCTTAAGTAGTAGTTGTCTCCAATCCAACTCTCTATAATCCACACATTCCTTTTTGTGTTTGTTTGTCCCTCAATTTAAGGGTACAAATTTGCAACATTGAAGATAGGTGATATATCCATCATATCATGAAACTTTATCTCATATGTGTTGGTTTAAAATTTTCTCAATACCTTACATGGCTTGATTTTCTTTCACTTTTGTTTGTCATATGTTCCCATAGGGAACCTTATCTTCTGCAAGTGTGCCAATATTGGGTCTCCCACTTAGTATTCCACCTCTTTCCTCTTCTCATGTGTGATGCTTCTGTCCATTACTCCTCTCCAACTATATGTGAACTTATTTTTGTAGATTGTACAAACATTCCATTAAATCTTATGCTTCATCTATCTTCCCTTTGTCCATCTCTGGATATCACACAATTTTGTGACAACTCATGGAGTTTGTCCATAAACAAGGTGGTACGGGGTCTTTCCACAAAATTGGTGTATATGTGAATGCCACTTGTGGCAACAAGAGAATCCAAAGTCCAAGATTTTCTCCATCTAGGCATTTTAATAGATTACCTAAGCTCTTGTTCACCAATTATGTCTACACATCCATCTGAGGATGATATGTCTAAGTGAAATGCTACTTGTGTCAAACATCTTCCATAGAGTACTCCAAAAATGTCCCATAAATTTTGTATTCCTATAAGACATGATGTTACGCAACAAACCATGTAACCTCACAAATTCCCTAAAACACAAATTATCCACTTGTGTAGCATCATTAGTCTTTTTGCGATCAATAAAATGAACCAAATTTGAAAATCTATCGACCACCACAATGATAAGATCATAGCCTTTTTGTTGTTCTCGCTACCAAGAACAAAAACCATGTTCAAATGCTCCCAAGGTATCTCTGGTAATGCCAATGGTTGATACACCCCTACATTTCTACTTCTCCCTTTTACCAATCGGAAAACTCTGTGACTCTGTACATATTTGCACACATTACCATGCACGGAAAAAAATACCCTTCTCTTAATTGCACCAATGTTTTATTAACTCGAAGTGTCAAACTAATCCTCCATTATGCTTTTCCTTGACCATATTGTCGTGTATAGATCCCCTATGTATGTACAATTGTGCTTCTTTAAAAAGTAATCCTCGTGTAAATCATAATCCAACTAGGGTATTATGTTCATTGGCTTTATATGTCTTCCATGCATCCTTGAAATCTTCTCACTTCTCATATAGCTCATCCATGGAATCAAATTTCATGACCTCTACATGCATATTGGTCAAAAAGACACATCCTCTACTTAAAGCATTTACAACTCTATTAGATTTTTCAATCTTATGTTTCAAGAAAAATGAGTAACTCCATAAAAAAAATTACCCATTTCATATGTTTGTGGTTCATATTATGTTGATTGGTAATAAATTGTAGAGCTTGGTGATCCTTGTACAATGCAAACTCCTCGGAAATAGATAGTGCCTCCACTTCTTCAATGCTTGGACAATAGCATGGAATTCTTGAAAATAATCTCAATCATTTTTCCTTGCATCATTTATTTGTTCACTAAAGTAAGTTATGGCTTACCCTCCTAACCCATTACAACTCCAATTGTTGTGTCATTGACATCACATTCCAACAAAGAAACTTTATTGAAATCAAGTAGTGCTAACTTTGGTTGTTATATTACCTTCTTGATTTCTAGAAACTTTATTATGCTTCCGCAGAGCAAAAAAATTACTTGCTATCACCCTTCATCGCCTATATGATAGGTGCACAATTTCAACTTAAGTTTCTCATGAATTTCTTAAAGAAACTCAGAAATCCATTCAAACTTCTTGCTTTAGATGTGCTTTTTGGTGATGGCCATTCAATAATAGATCTCATCTTCTTAGAATCCATCCTTAGTCCTTGAGTCATGGAGTTGTATTTTTTTCAAATTTACCAACTTCTCCTCTTGTAAATGCTACAACCCTTGTCTAAAGTGTGCTAGATGCTTCTACTTGGTCCTAAAAATCAAAATGTCATCCAAATAAAAATTCAAAACAAACCAAACAAAGGTTTCAATAACTCATTCATGAGTTTCATAAATGTGTTTGGCGTTTAGTTAGACTTAAAGTCATAACCAACAATTCATACAAACCTACATACATTTTGCATGCAATCTTCCATTCATCTCCCACTTTGATCTGGATTTAATGATATCCACTCTTCAAATCAATTTTGGTGAAGTATTGTGCTCCACTCAACTAATCCATCAAATCATTCATGCGTAGGAGTGGAAATATGTACTTATGGTTATCTTGTTGAAGGATCTAGAATTTTTGTACATACTCCATTATCCTCCTTTTTTTGTGCTAGCATGGCATGAATTGTCTGTGAGCTTAAACTTCCATAAATCAATGTCTTCTCAATAATCTCTTTGACTTACTTCTTCACCTCATTTTTGTGGTATTGTTTTGTATGTAGCTTTGTTAAGTAAACTTGAATGTGGTATCAAGTCCATTTTGTGGTTTAGACTATGCATTGATGGCAACCCATTTAGAAAATCATTTTTGATCTCCTCAAATGAACTCAATATATCTCTCTCAATTTGCGAAGTGTTTCTCCTTTTCTTGCACTCTCATCTAGTGCAAGGGGTGTTGTCCACCTTTACACCACTATCCTTCAAGGACTCAAAAGTGTAATTCTTGCCATCCTTTCACAAGGTATAGGTATTTTCCCTTCTATCTTGTTGAGATTTTCTATCAAACTTCCAAGATATACCTAACAATACATTACATACATCCATTGGCATTATGCCACACAAAACTTCATCTTTGTATGTGCCAATTTGAAAACCCACAAGATGTTGAGTTACCAACAATGGATGTCCTTCAACAACTAGGACACTTTGTATGGATTTGGGTGCACAATTTTCTTCAAACCAAGTTTCACAACCATTTAATCGGAAACTAGATTATCAGTGTTACAAATACTAATATTTACAACATTTGCATCCATATTTACAAATATTCTTTCTTTACGAAAGTAAATTCTCCTCTTTTACTCCCATTACCTCACTTATCCACATCAAAAACATGTACCGATGAATCATCTATCTTATCCTCACCCTTTGTATCATATTCCTTTAGAATAACCTTTGCCCCTTTGTGCATGACCATGATTCTAAGAAGATATCACTTCCCCTTTGTGTGCATGCTCTATTTTATCCTTTCCCCATGAACTTCCTCTCATGCCCACAAACATTCCCTTTTCCCTTTTCCCTTTCCTCATGTAGTTGTTTGTTTCCACATGTTAGACAATACGCGTTGATAGGTTTCTTGATTTTTCTCGGGCTCGTTGATTTCATCCTAAATAGAAAGGCACAATTCATTCATATACCTTGGACTTATTATGCCTCATATTATATATGATATATACAAATGATTAATTTGTAGAATTCCTCTATGTAGTCTTTAACACTCATCTCCTTTAGTATCAAGTTCTAAAAATTTATTAAAAGATTCAAATTGTAATCCATAAGAAGAAACTTCACCCTCAACTTGGCAATCATCCGGTTCTAAGCCTTTATTTTATCCTTTCCCCTTCTTCTCTTGATCTCCATATGATCGCATCGTTACCATAACGATGCATGTCTCTTCAACTTTATGAACACAAACGGGAACCTTCTTAAGGTCTACGATGGATTCATAAATAAAATACTTATCCAAATTTGTGATCGATCTATTAGATCCTACGGGCATAAGCTTCCATACTAGTTTGGGATGTCCATGTGTAGCTTGCCTCCTATTTTGGAAATGTCTTTTATCAATCTATCTTTCATTTCTTCCTCAAGCTCATCCATATTCACTCAAGGAACTCATCTTTGCTCGAGTACATTCCTCTTTGTTAAATTGTTTCCATCACTTTTAATCTTACTTGGATGTCTCTCATCACATCCTCTAAATCTGCCACTTTTGGTGGTCCATTTCCCCTTCCTCCGAAAGGAACTCCACATTCTTCATTTATTTTCCTCCGAATAACCATTGTAATTATAATCTCTACACCTTCTACCTAGCATGACCTTTGTGTTGGAAGATGTCTTCACTACTTTCTACCCACCTGATTAGCAAATGTGAAAAGAAATTTCTCATACTACAACCTTCTCTAACACCACATAATGTTGTCACACTTAGGGATCCAAATGAAGGGATGACTTAGACCACACGGACCATAATACTTGTGCACCTCTACCCTAAATGAGCGTGCAAACAAGAGATAACGTTCAACACAATACACATATTTATTTTATTTTATTCAATGGAGGAATGTAATTGTGTACAAAATTATGGATTCTTATTACAATATTGAAATGTGAGGATTATAATGTTGTGAATGGGATGTTCAAACAAAATCTTTTATCCTAAGCTTGCAAGATTTGCAAGACTTTACTCAAATCAATAATGGTTTCTTCTTCACATTCAAGTAGCAAGTAACTCACACTCTTCTCTCATAATCGACTCTGTTACTTCTTACTATGGCTACAAACAACTCAATTTTATAACACTCATATATATATGCAAGGCACATAGTTACAAAATTTGAAACATTTCACCTTCATTATCAACCAATCGTCCTCCTACAACCCTTCGATTTGATCATTTATGCATTACAAACACTATAGTCATACCAAATTCCTCATGCCTAGACATGTTTCCTCCCAAATTCATCATTGATCTACATTGTCATGTGTTTATGTCTTCATGTTATATCTACAAAAGTGTGCACACGCACTATCCATAAGCTATAAAACCATTACACAAAGATGAAAAAAAAAAATTGCATGTATGCACGACTTATTTTGTGCCCTTTTATTCTATTGCATAATCTTCCTTTACACTCTACCTCTTCACATTTGTGCCTAGTGTATAATTCCTCACTTATGTGCAAGTTCTATCTCCATGCATGACCAAGGCTTTTGCACCTAAAATGCAATTATAACCTATGTGTGAGTTCTACTTCTACACCAATACTCGCAAGCTTTTATTTCAACTTCATTTTGTTGCATTTATCCCTACTTAATAATTTTTGGTAACGTGGATTCCTTATGCACTGGATGATCCTACATTATGAAAACACATATTTTTATAATAATTTGCAATGATGGAAGATATCATACACATACAAGAGCTACGTCATGGTAGTGTTGAAGGAACGCATGGGATAGGAAAGAATGAGTGGGTGTGACTTGGCATGATTGACCTAGGTCATGTAAAACTCTACTCACAATGTGCTTTGAACATGTTATTCTCATCACATTGGCCGAGCGGTGGAAATACTACAATTTTGCATTTTGGTCAATGACTAGAGAGAAGACTACGATATCAAGGTCTCAAGCTTTCTATGAGAGGAAGACATGTTGCAATGGAGACTCCTACTAGGACAAGAGAGCACAAGGATCACTAGTGCTATCTAGGCAGAGTTAGTGTTCATGATATTAAAGGGGGATTTTCTCTGGGGAAACCTTATAGGGAAGTCACCCACCGTCATTATGCAAATACATCAATGTATTTCTTAGCTCCATTGTGGGGGTTAACAAAGGGGGTGTGTCTTTCTCATATGACCTCCATCACATAGTGTATGAGAATAGCCAATAGAATAAACAATCAATTTACATGTGTGTGGAAATTTTTTTGAAGATTAGCTAATAGAATTATACCTAAACTCTAGGATTTGTGGGATATTATACAAAATTTTAGGGGTTCGTTCTTAAAATCATCCAAATTGTTAGTCCATCTACCAAGAAACTAGGGATCATAGAGCAAGTTTGTGCAAAAAAATAACATCGGGAAAAAGCTCATGAACTCATATAAGGGAAGGAAAATATGAGGAAATTAACTTGTATTTTCTTTTAATGTCTCACCAAAGATTCTAGTCTCTTAAGGAGACAAGATATCTATGTGTCGATATCTTTCTTGAAGAATTGAAGGGATTTGATGCCATGTTTTTGACGACATAGATGCAACTATCGAACATGATGAGGAACATTGTTGCTAAAAATACAAACCAAATCTAAAACTATCACCAACCATTTCAAGTAAGGCTTGACAACTTCAAAATATTTCCAAATATTTTAAGACATAAAGGATCCCTCACTCTTGGTGAAGAGGGTGATGAGAAAGCGTATGCAAACTAATGTTTTTCCAACGGGTTTTACATTAAGATCTTGCAGAGATACCTTGTATCAATAGGACCTTCCAATATTTCCCCCTTGCATCCTAACAATCCAGTTAGCTTTGGGGTTCATTTTAAGAGACCTCTTGGAAATTGGAGGTGGAAAATACTTGGCGAATATCCCCAACTGGTTTCACTGAAAGGCGAATTTACCAATTTTTCAGAATTGAATTTTCACCCACTTTTTTGAGTTGAGAGAGAGGCTGAGTTGCAGTGGCCTTGTTGCATGCGACACATGGTTGATGAGTGTCAACGAGGCTCGTTGACGCGTGTCAACGAACCTTCAAAACCCTGGTTTGTCCTATAAATACCCTCCCACCGGTCATTTTCATGTTTACACTTTCCGGCTCTCGAATTTTCTTATATACAGGAATCCATTATAGGTCAGTGAAGTCAATCAAATCTCAAAGCTACAATGAGGACAACTACAAGTGCATCCCAAGCTCAAGACAAAAATCAAGAGGAAAATCCAGTCAACCCACAAGCCCTATCCACGGGAAAGATACTCTATAGGAATCCTTTGTGCCCCCACATCTAGACTATTTTACAAATGAATTCGGAATACAAGGATTTGATCGATGCATGTGAGTTTGGTGGGCTCGTTAAGATGCCCCATTTGAAACAGACCAAGATATTTTGAACTACCTTCTCTCCTCGTACAATACAGAGGGATGACATGTTTAATAATCTTTGTGATGACGATGACCGATTGTTTGATTCGGTATCGACCCAGCTGATATTCATCGGTTTATAGGCCTCCCATTCAAAAATTTACCCATTGTTACAATGAAGGCAACACTCGTCGAAGATGATAAGAAATATCTCGAATCAACTTTCGGTTTCCATGTTGATTGTAAGTGTAAATTGTTTTCATTCGTCATTTTGTATTCATTTTTTATTTTGATACAATTTAAATTTATATTAATTCAACTATTTTTGGCATTTGCAGCTCATGTCGATAAATCCAGACGTGGTGTGGATACGCAAGCAATTGCACACCACTTTCTTGCTGTTATGATTTCCTTCTTTCAATCTAGAATAGTTTTTCAGGGTCTGCAAACAGATATACCAAATTGGGCCATTGCATACATTGTTGCAACTATCAAAAAAAAAATTTGATTGGTGCACCTTTTTATAAAAAAAAGAACTGACATTACAAATGCAAAGCTTTCAGAAAAACCAATCATTTACTCCACAAACTATCTCCTTGGCCTTTATTACGAGGCTCTTTTAAATTTAAAAGACAAACCAATTCCCACTTGCACATGGACGAGGCGTTGATGAATTTTTCAATTCCATTTGAAGAACAACAGGTATAAACTATAAAGTTTGTATTTTGACATTAGACTGACAACAAGTATTAACTATTTACTATTTGCAGAGAAGATTTATGGAGGCCCTTCCCCGAAAAAAGGTGACATCAAGAGGAAGAGGCCAACAACACGCTGAGGCGTCGGGAGATTCACAATCTAAAATGGAAGCTCACTCATCTCGAACCCCCAACCGTTTGAATTCGTTAAATGCCAGAGAAGTAATACCCTTACATGTATTATTTACAAATTCCAAATTTGTATTTTCATTTTCCCATTTAAATTTTACCATATTGAATTGACATACAATCGTATGTTGATGACATTACAGGGACTTTGGACCATACGCGTGCTTCTCAAAGTCAACCGTCTTCCCCAACTCACTCAGTTCAGTCGCATGCATTTGTGTCTTCTCAACAACCACCTCAGCAATCCCAACAACAGACAGCTCAAAAACCACCAATTACTACTCCAACACGGCCACCTCAAGCACCATGATAAGCTACCCCTCAACAACAAGGTACAAGTTTTGAATAGTACTTCATTTAATTTTGTAGTTTTTGCATAGTTTTCTAGTTTTTCATATGATTTTTCTTGAACTTTTCAGCACATTGTAGTCCTCCTCCTTTTGCAAACAACAATGCACCGCCCCCTCCTCCACTAATAATATTCAAAATGCCAACCAGAGGATCAGGGAAAAAGAACATTGGTAAATGCATGCCAATTCCTCGGCCCCTAGTGGGACACTAAACATTGCCTCCTCGTTTGAATTCCAACCCTCTCACTTGGTGGCTTGCCCAGTGCAACGGGCATATCGGTTTTAAATAATATAAATTTAGATGAAGATTACTTGGGCATTGATAGCAATGACCCAATTGGATTTTTCAATACATGTGAGATGATTCAAGGCCAACAGGTATACTTCTATTTCAACATAATTTACCATATTGAATTACATTTCACTTTAGATTTATTTGTTTGAATATTGATTTATTTTATCACAAACTAGGATCAGGCCACCCAAAGGTAGAAACAAGTAGTAGTTCGATCAACTTGAAAGCCCCCATACCTCTCCAGTGAGATCATCTTCATCAGATACAGATGGTGAACAATTCTTTACCTTTTCCTTTAGAGAACTTAATTGGTTATGATTTTCAATCCCATGTCGATGAGTTTATTCTACCTCATATCAGTCAGCTCATAGAATGGGAGAGAAGGGCTAAAGTACTTATCAATGAGATAATAAGTCGTTATGAAAATTATTGGCAAAGGGATAGTTTATACGTTGCAGTCCAAAATCAACCTGTGAAGATGGATTCCTTACTTACCCAAGTAAGAAGTGGGATTGTCACATATAACAACAACTATAAAGATGACATTTTGGATAAGACATTAAACAAATTGGAAAATATTAGTGTTGAGGCCGGACATATTTTAACAAATGGTCTAAGGACAAGGATCTGGTAGCAATTGCAAATGCCAAGAGAGATAGAGCGGTCGTAAGTATTATCACTTTCAAACAATATTTTTTGTTAATTTGAAGTTTTCTTATTTTAGTAATATGTTGAATTGACATCACTTTTTTGTGCAGTTGAAATATGAAAATTTGAAGAGTCAAGCAAAGGTTTTCCAAGTTCACTTGGAAACCAATGAAGAACAGTTTATCATGTGAAGAATTTGAAGGAAAATATTGTTTTGGTTAACAAACAAAACAATACACTGAAGTGGATAATTAAAGAGCATGGCTTTGACCTTGAAATTTTATTCAAAACCAAGGCAATTGCTGATCCAAATTTGTTATCCCATGGAGATGCGACAAAGCAAGAAGAAAGAATTTTTAAAAATCTAGACAGTGTTGCGGAAGATCTCATAAGTTCTGGGATTATTTCTACCATTGGGGAAAGGGGTACATGTGGAGAAGCCATTGGGGAAAGGAGTACAGGAGTGGAAAGGGGTACAGAAAATTGAGGGTTGAAAATTTTCATTATTGAGTGTGGAAACTTGAAAAATAGAATCTATATTTGAAAATTTGAAACATTGAATGTGATGGTCATGGCATTTGAATTTTATTATCTGGATTTGAAAGTTGAAACTTGAATTTGATAGCCTTTGAAAATTTGAAATACTATATAATCTTTAATTTTATAACTTCCTATATATTATGTATAGAATTTCTAGATTGTATATGGTGTTTATGTTTCTTCTCTACTTGTAATGATGATTGCATTAGATGTGGATGATGACATTACAATAGAATCATAGTCTCATAGATATGGATTATCATGAATTGTATGTGGACGTAGATTTAGCTTCAAGCACGATCATGGAATCTGGATGATGATAATGGATAATTGTTTTAAGAAAATTTGGAATGTAGTACGATAGAGACATTTAAACGTTCTCAAAATCTTCTTCTCTATACTTGTAATGATATGATGACATTAGAATGGATATAGATGATGATGAATGATGATAATGGATAATTGTTTTTAAAAAAATGGAATGTGTTAGGATAGAGACGTTTCTGCACATTTAAAATAGATAAATAATTATTTTAATAATAATTGGAGTGTCAGGATTATGATAATGATATGATGAATTTAATAATAATTGGAGTGTCAGGATTATGATATGATAATGATATGATATATATGGATGATGATGAATTTTATGTGGACGTAGATTTAGCTTCAAGCACGATCGTGGATGATGAATTGTATAATGGATCGTGGATTATGAATTGTATAATATGGAAAAATCTTCCTCTTTGTAAAATTCGATTGTGTGATTTTATCCCAAAGTTTAAAAAATATATCAAAGCATTTTGCAAATATAAAAATAAATTAAACATAATTGTAAAAAATCAAGAAATGTCATATGATAGGGTTTAAGTTACCTCTAGTGTTTTAGATGGCTGTGAAATCATCCTTCGTAGTGTGTTAGATCTTTGTTTTAAGAAAACTCAACACGAGAAATGGATTAGTAGATAGATGGGTGAGTTGCCTGACATTGTCAAGTCTGAGAAGTACCAGCTTCCTCGGATGGATGTCAACCCACGTTTTCAAAAAAAAAAAAAAATTGTATTTAAATAAATGTAAATATATATACTGTAACATCTTTAATGATAACAAGAGCTGAAACAAAATTTAAGGTGACAAACAATAAAAGTAAGGTGAAGGAGATACCTATTTAAAGTTGAAACAATCCATTATCAATAACTTCTTCAAACTCGATGTTCTCTTCTGTAGAGTGTGATGATGCGCCAATTCCACTCTCACGTTGGGAACAGTTGTACTTGTAGTTGTATTATTCACACCTCTTCTTTTGCAAAGGGAATTCCAATGCAATTTCTCTGTCGAAAGGAAAGGTTTCCATGGAGTAGTGAGATACATAACACCTCATGCAACTTTCCGATTTTTATCCAACTTGTTTCTCAGTTTTGATTTTATAAATGATAAAGCACTGAAAACCCTTTCGTCCTCCATAGACCCCAAAATCATTGTTTGGCATAACTCATATAATCTAAAATATTCATTGATGTCTTCTTGTAAGATAGAACTTTGATAGATTCCTCGCCATAGCCTTGTAATAGCACCACTTTAGAAGGTTCGTCTAAATTTTATATTGGTTCCTCATTGTTGTTGCAAAATTTGTTGATTGAAACTTTAATAAATCAGCATTCAAGTATACCTTTGATTTCCATACCCTTGAACTCTGAAGTCTTTGTGAAATGTTCCATTATTGTACCCATGGATTTATGGAAATGCTTTCTTACAAAGTCTACACGACCACCTTCAGTATTCCAAAAATTAGGATTCATCACACCCATTGCTTCAAGAATTTTATCTTTGGAGAAACGTTCTCTAATTTCTGATGATAAGGATTCTGAAATTTTTTTAAGCTTTATTCTTGTTTCAACTATAATAGACTCAAAGAGATTACGTGTCACGGGAACATCTTCTCGTTCTAATCCTGTAATATCTTGACGTTTTTTGCAAAATGTGCAGTGGTATGTCCCTCCCATTAACAAAGTGATGCAGAGGTGATCGTGGATATTAAATCTCAAATAGTTACTGGGATTTTTAAGATCTAATAAAGCTTTCCAATTCTCAAAAACAGTGTATCAAAACTATCTTGGGAAGTACAAGATATCAAGACTTTGACATACCATTTTTCTCATCCGTATAAAATCCACAATATAGATTAATCTCCCTGTGCATGCTTCATCAGTGTATTGATCTCCTGCAACATTGGAATAATACCAACCAATGTAAGCAATGTCTCCAAATCAGTTAAATGGAACAAGTCCCTCACCCTATCAACTTCATGACGATATTTGTGCATGAAACCAACCAACGAAGGATACTCCTCATGAACTCTGCATGCAGGTTCATACAAAGAGATCCATCTCGTCTCAACATCTTTCAAAAGTTTTTTTCCATCTGTAATTCCAATTGCGAATTTCTGGAACTCAAGAAATCACTTTGGGTTGCTTGTCATATAGGCATGAAGTTCTCTTATAAGGTCTTCTAATTTAGCAACATTTTCAGTAGTTGCTTACCATTTTATACGCTAAATTCATTTTGTGAGCCATACAGTGAATTGGTAGCATATATGGGGCCATTGTTGTTTGTAATCTAACACACTGACCACATTCGGTGACCTGCATGTGAGATGCACCATCTACTCGCCGCATACCAACTTCGTAGCAATTTCATAATCAGTCATTCCAGCAATATCTTTCAAATGAGAAACAACTATTTTATGTAGGTTTTCGGCATTACAGTTTTCAACCATTTTCATAACACCCAACAGATGAGGTGTCCATATATGATTTTCTAGAGTATAGACGTGGATACATACCCATGCGGTGTTCTCGACGGATGTCACTTCATCAATTGAAAAGAGATAAACTTTGAATTTTTACAATCTCTTTCAAATCTTCCTTCTCTATCATCAAAAGGCATTTTGCCATTTCCCATCCACTACTTTCAGACCAATGAGACTGAGGTACATTCTGCATTCCATTATATTGATACAAAACTTTGAAATCGAGGAAATACGAAATCGTTCTTCCTTTCTTTAGTATGTTAAATAAAGTAGAGAACTGTATGAGTTTTGCATGTAGATTTGTTTGATTCATCTTACCAATTTGTGATGTGATCGTTCCTCCCTTTTCCACGAGATGTCTGCATTATTTTTCTACTCTGCTTCATAATCATTGCATATTTAACATGCATGCATTCTTTTGATTTTCCACACTGTGTGTTTTGATTTTCGGCCATCCGCCCCGTTACTGATCAAATATTGTTTTCTCAATGTTTTTCTATAGTGTCTAACTTCATTTGCATTTTTGTTGCTTTCCCAATTTCCACATACATATTGTACATGTACATTCAGATGGGATCTCTTTGAATTAGATGATTGTACAGAGTTCGATAAATGGAAATTTGGCAGCCCAATCAAACTTGTATGTCCTACCAATGGTCCACATATTCTTGTTCATTTTCAATGTTTTACTTTTTTAGTAGAATTTTCACAAAAAAAATCACCTTTCACATTACCTTTGTTTTATAAAGCTCTTTCACAATGTTTCGGGCTTTTTGCATCGATGCAAAGCACCCTACAATTCTCCTTATACAACACCAAATTTATCAACAAACACAAATTTAGAATGATCAACTTGCCAAAATGCACCAAAACCCACAAGACTATCCCAAATTTCTTATTTATATCAGAAACTTTTGTCATGAATAATTTTTTTAAAGTTGTCAAATCAAAATATCCTTCAAACCCCACTTGCAAAATGTTCTCATTATTCTACCCTTAAAATTTCATAATCTATCTCCTCAAAACGCGTGAGTTATACTCATTTTACCAGGTCTGAGCTTGATTTTGTGTTCTCATAACAAGGTCTGGTATGAGTTTTCATCACAACTCCGGATAAACATATAATACAAAAATGGTTAAAACCCATTTGAAAAATGTCATCATCCTTCTACACTCAAAATTTCAGATCATTTGGATGTGGAAATAAAAATTATCATGATTGTACCGAATCACTGTTTTAAGGGTTTTAAAGACATACACTTGTTTATGACTATCCTTTCTTCAACATATCTTCTTCTTGATTCAATCCAAGCCCTCATAATGGTTGTACCTTCATTTTGTACATGTATACAACCTTCCAAAACCCTAGACATCATAAATAATTCAAATATTCACAAACAAGAATGTGATCCACACACACAAGTACTCAAATATGCATTCAAACACAATTTTACACAAAAATGAAGCTTTTATTAGATATAATCATGAAATTTATTGTGCTTCAAGAGCCATAGCGGCTCAATTACTGAGTTCTTCTCCCTCAATTACAGAGTTCTTCTCCCTCTCTACTTCCTCCACCAACTTCAACAACTTCTCATTCCCCTTTTTCATTTGAATACATTTTTCTTTTATGAGAAGAGTAGGTAGTTATTGAGAAACCAACTAACCTAACCTAACCATGATTAGCCTAACCTAGTGAGGTATAGGCCTAGTTAAGTCATGAATTAGGTGCACACACACTTTATGACCCTAATGCATCATTTAATCCTCCTAGACTAACAATTAGACCTACTAACTCACTAACACAACATAAAGACAATTCAAATATTCAAATGAGCCATTTGGAGGGAAAAGTCCATATGAGCTCTTATTACAAATTCATGGGTCTAAATGGACTAAAACACTTTCTAAACCTCCTAACAAGCTACTCAAGCCAAAATTGAATATATACAAGATGCTTCCTGCATCATACTCCCCATGTGGAGAGAATGATGCTACATACAAAAAGCCTCTTTCTTCCTTCTTTTCCAATTATGCTCCACTTGTAAAATTCTCTTCTTTATTGCTGCATTTTCTTCATCTTTATCAACTTCATGCTTATTTTTCTCTTCCTCATATGTATTTATCATCTTCATCATTGTTTGATCTTCAAAAATGATGTCTTCATGTCTTTTTCTCTTCATTTGAGCTCTTTCTAGAGTTGCCTTCTCAATGTTCTTCACCTCTTCTTCTAGTGTACCTGCAATCAAACATGAACACAAAACCTTAGATGTAAAAACAAGAGACTTTTGTGTCTCTTCACCTACTTCCTCTTCACTTTCTCTTTCATTTTCAGTCTCTTTCTTCATCTTCTCAACTTTCTCTTCCTCACACTTCATTCCTTCACCATTCAAAGCACTTTCAAGTGCTTGTATTTCAGCCTCTAACTACTCTTTGCTCACATACACAAACTGAAATTTAGATTTCACACATTCTTCATCAAGTTTCTCTTCACAAATGTATTCTTCCTTCATCATTTTTCTAATTTCTTTTTCTTCTTTCTTGTTTGCCTTCTTTTCCATCATCCTTAGCTTTCTTTCTTCCTCTCTTATCCTCTTCCTCTTTGCATTTTCTTTCTTTTCTCCATGAGTGACTTTATGGGCCACTTCACTACCTTCTTCATCACTATTTATATGCCTTGTCTTTGCTTCATCATCAATACTTCAGTTGCTCCACATCTTCTCTCAATTTTCTTATCTCTTCCTCCATCCACACTCTTCTCTTTTCTTCTTGCTCTCTCTTTCTCTCTTCTTTCCTCTTTCTCTCTCTCATCTCTTTTTCCTTCCTCTCATTACTTATAATCTCAAGTAGCTATTTCACTAATCTTGCTCTATTTTCATCCATCTTTCTCAAACAAGTCTATTTCACCTTGTTTCCAAGCCTCACCTAGGTTCTTTTTCACACCTAGTCTCTTGACTTCTTTTCTTCTCTATCTCTTTCTCTACTTTCTTTTCCTTCACTCTCCTCTTTCCTTACTTCTTTTCTTTCCTAGAGCAACATGTAACTTCACACACACAACTCTCACAAGAAGAAAATTTATCATATCAACAATTTCAAATCATTTCCATCAACTCATCCACTTTCACCAAAATATCTATATACAAATGCATATATCAAAAGACTTCTTTTCTTACCAACAACTTCTTTCAAATGCCTTGATCTTCATGCTTTGATACCTAATATGATGCAGACCACCTTATAATTCTCCTTATACAACACCAAATTTATCAACAAACACAAATTTAAAATGATCAACTTGTCAAAATCGTACCAAAACACACAAGGTTGTCCCAAACTTCTTATTTGTATTAGAAACATTTGTCATGAATAACTTTTTTAGAGTTTCAAATCAAAATATCCTTCAAAACCCACTTGCAAAATGTTCTCATTATTCTACCCTTAAAATTTCATAATCTATCTCCTCCAAAAGCATGAGTTATACTCATTTTACCATGTCTGAGCTTGATTTTGTGTTCTCATAATAGGGTGCGGTTTGAGGTTTCATCACAACTCTGGATAAACATATAATACAAAGAAATGGTTAAAAACTCATTTGAAAACCATCATCATCCTTCTACACTCAAAATTTCATATCATTTGGAGGTGGCAATAAAAATTATCATGATTGTACCTAAATCATTGTTTTAAGGGTTTTAAAGACATACACTTGTTTATGATTGCCATTTCTTCAACATCTCTTATGTTTGATTCAATCCAAGCCCTCATAATGGTTGTACCTTCATTTTGTACATGTATACAACCTTCCAAAAACCCTAGACATCATAAATAATTCAAATATTCACAAACAAGTGATCCACACACACAAGTACTCAAATATGCATTCAAACACAATTTTACACAAAAATGAAGCTTTTATTAGATATAATCAAGAAATTTGCAGAGCTTCAAGAGCCATATGGCTCAATTACGAGTTTTTCTCCCTCTCTACTTCCTCCACCAACTTCAACAACCTCTCATTCCTCTTTTTCATTTGAATACATTTTTCTTTTATGAGAAGAGTAGGTAGTTATTGAGAAACCAACTAACCTAACCATGCTTAGCCTAACCTAGTGAGGTATATGCCTAGTTAAGTCATGAATTAGGTGCACACACACTTTATGACCCTAACACATCATTTACTCCTCCTAGACTAACAATTTGACCTACTAACTCACTAACACAACATAAAGAGATTTCAAATATTCAAATGAGTCATTTGAGAGAGGAAAAGTCCATATGAGCTCTTATTACAAATTCATGGGTTTAAACAGACTATAACACTTCCTAAACCTCCTAAGACAACCTAACAAGCTTACTCAAGCCAAGATTGAATATATACAAGATGCTTGGCATTAGCATCTAGCTTCTAAGTGGAGGTATTTAATTTACAAGGAACCACATTCAAGCATTCTTGTAAGACACGCTCTGCTACATAGGCATCTCTAAGGATTAAAAGACTAATTGTAGTCATCCAAGAAGGACAAAGAGATTTCAAGAGAGTGAGATGAATGTGAGCAATCTAGATAGCCTTGATTTTCTCTTTTTCTTGATTGGTTAGTAGATATTTGAAAAAATATTAAGAGGCTCGATCTCTTAACTTGAGCGAATGCAATGAATATGAATCTAAACATTGTTGGTTACATGACATTTGACTTGTTTGAGCTAGTGTTTAAGCCCAATGACTGTGGATTGTAATTCAAAGGGGTTGTATAAAGACTCTTTTGTATTCTTTGTTCAATGCATGGTTCACCTGCATGTATTCAGCGTCCTCTATAATATCCACCGAAATTTCTAAAATGTCTCGTCAAATTTTGTTTCCCATTCAAATTTTATGCTTCTAAGAAACTCGTGAAATCTCTTCCCTGAAAAACATTATTTTCTACATGTGTAGCATCATTGGTTTTCTTTCATGCAACAAAATGTGCTATTTTTAATAATCTATCTACAATCACAAAAATGGAATTGTGACTCTTCTACATTTTAGGAAATCCTAAAATACATGTTAATATGTTCCCATAGTCTCTTTTGAATAGGAAATGTTTGATACAACCTTGTGTTCATACTCTTTCCCTTTGCCGACATGAACATTATACATCCTTGCAATTTTCCCCATGTTTATAAGGCCAAAACTAGTTATTACCAAGTTAAATTGATGTACTATTAATGTTGAAATAACTAGTTAATCCTCTCTTTTGGTACTTGATCAATTTTTTTGCATAATCTCTTGGGGTACATACAATTCTTTTCCTCTAGATAAATCCTTCATGTAGGAAATACTCTAACCATGGTGGTTTGTTCCACACTCGTAGGACTTCACCATGTTCCCATACATATTTGAAATCCACATCCTCAATGTGCATGTCTACTAAAGTTTCTAATGAACTTCCTATAAAAACTTGCTAATCCATTGATGCTTCTACATTCAAACATACTCACGGTTGTAGGCACACCAAACCTTCTATAGATCCATTCATGATCCATGGGAAATTTGCACATTAAAGTTGCATTTCTTCAAATGAATAAGCAATTCTCTTCTCCAACCTCTGCAATACTTTCATTATAAACATCAAATGCTATTACTTTGTTATGTTGCAAATCATAATGTCATCCAAATATACAATGACAAACTTACTAGGGGACAATTTAAACACTTCATTCAATTGCCTCATGGGTGTAGTCTACATATTATTCAAACCAAATGGCATAGCTAACCACTCATACAAACAATCCTTTGGAGTGTTTAGATTTTTCTATTTATTCCTTCTCTAATTTGAGTTTGGTGGTAATTTCTCTTTAGCCCAAACTTTGTGGCGTACTACGAGTAATATGTACTTATAATTATCTTGTCGATGTCTCTAAAATCAATGCTCATCCTCCACTATTTTCCTTTCTTGGGTGCTAACACTACATGCACTACGCAATGGCTCAAACATTCTTTATTGAACCCCTTCTCCAACAAGTATTGAACTTGTCTATTCACTTCCTCATTTTCCATAGGTGTCAATACATTGCCTATTTCAAAATATTTGGTATATGATTCATATCTACATTATGCCTAGTATTTCTCTCAAATGATAAACCATCTAGTACATCATTGGAAATGATCTCTTCAAACTCACTCAACAAGTCCTTCGCCTATATATTCAAGAAAATCTCTCATTGCTTCTATGATCCCACCTTACAATTGTGTGGGAATGAAAATGAAACATACATTCTCCTTCTTCACCTCCTTCAAAAACTACTTCCTTGAAACAAAATAAACTTACGACTATCGTCTAGATCTTTTTCTGTCCTCTAATGGACTCAATGTCCTTCCCGCCATCATTTACCAAGCATGCAATTGTTTGTGCTCCCATCATACAGAACCTTCCTATCAAATTGCCAAGGTCTTCCAAAAGGTGTATGCCATACATCCATGGGATTATATCACACACCACTTCATCATCGTACAACCCAATACCCTTCAACAACCAAGACATCTTACATGGATTTAGGTGTGTAAATTTCTCTAGAACAAGCTTCTCTACCCTATCATTGGTCACAAGATTTTCAAGGCTTTGTTATCAATAATAACCTTACAATACTCAACTCTAGCTTTGCATATGGTTCTGAAAATACTATTCCTCTACATTGTCTACATCTCTTCTCTTCCTTTGTAGTCTTCAATAATACTCGCTTCATCATACGAGCTACCCCTTTACTTTAGCTTCTTCTATGTAATTTGTTTGTGCAACACTTTTCTCAACAACTTGGGCAATATGAATGCACATACCCATAAATCCTCTACCTCTTCTTCATCCAAAGTATCATCTTCCTCAATAATAATATACCCTACCCCTAAGTGCAATATTCTCAATCTAAGAACTATTGGCTTCTTCGTGATGGATATGTTTTCCTCTACCAAAATTAGTTTATCCACTACTTCACAAGAATCTTCCTCTTCTTTGATGTTGTTACATTAACTTCTAGTTCACTTTTCTTTCACATTCAAAGCACATTGATAAGCTTTCATCTATCAAATGCAAACTTATCATACCAAACTCATCTTCAATGGAATATGCAACCCTTTCACCCACCTTTTGTTCTTCTCTTCACCATCTTCAACATGACTACGTATAATGGTGACCTTGTATAACTCATTGATGCAATATTTCACATATATTAGTTCTGCACTTTCTCGAATTAACCCATTTGATAATTTGTAGGTAAGAACTTACCTTTCAACTTCCTAATCATTATGTAGTAAGATTTGATCTTATGTTTGTTTCTTCTTGATCTCCACATGCTCACACTACAAGTATGAATTTTCTTTAAGGTTGATACATTTCTTGAATTCCTCCATTTTCTCAATATCAAAATATTTTTCTAATTCACTGATCCATTCAATGAACTCTTCAAGACACAAACTCCATGAGTAACTAGGGGCATCTAATCTCAACTTACTTTCCATTCTAGTAATGGCCCTTCCACCTGAAACTCAAGTGCTACATCTCCATATTCACTTACGTCTGCAACAATTCCATGACATTGAGTAGTCTCCATACCCTCCAACCAGACCTAGATTCCTCTTAACATCTCTATCGAATCTACAACTCTTGGAGCTCTCCCTCTCAACTAGTATGATTGTGTTTTACTTCAATTCTCTCAACAACAAAAAACACCACCTTCCTACCCAACATTCTATTGGTTGGAAGGTTCTACCCACACTCACAGATGTGGAGCACACCTCTTCAACTCACGCACATGAGATAAGTTTCTTTGATACCAAACGAAAAAACAACTGATAATAGCATTGCCAAACCAAAGGAAAAAACAATTGATAAACAGAATGAGAATTCATTGTCAAACCAAACGAAAAAACAACTGATAAAGCCTGAATTGATTTTACCTGATAAACAATGGCAATGGCAATGGCAATGGCATGTAAACGAGAGCTTAACTAACACCCCAACTAGGAACAATCTTTTTTTGTTCAAAGACTTTCT